>QKQZ01034529.1:0-36059 GCA_003595255.1 Solenopsis fugax
CTGACAGTTTATATTATTAGAATTGAAATAAAAAAAAACTCAATTAATCTGAGTTTGATGACGCATGATACTTTACTGATTTAATGTTCCTTGGACCAACTCTGGTCGGCTTAATGATTTTTCATTTTTTAAATCGAGAACAGCAAGCTGAAGCACTTGTATTTCTATTGTGTCTGTTTTTNCTGTTTTTTGTTTATAAGTGCGGCCCATTTTTCACTAAAAAGCAAAAAAAACACAAACATAAATCGTGAAAAGGTTTCCCCCTATAGCATACGAGTATATGTAGGTCCGATTTGGACACCCCAAAAAAGGTCCGATTTGGACACGGATTCTTTTAAACTTTGGAACAAATTTTACAATAAACTACAAAAGTGATCACAAAACGTTTGATATTTTTGAATTCTACATTTTTTAATTATCATAAATCAATTATTTTTCAAATTTTTAATACCTTTTAAATAATAATTTACAAGGATTTTCTTTTTTAAAAAAATTTTCGCACGATGACTGAAAATACATATTCGCTTCTATTCTGTGAATGTTATGACAGGGAACTGTCAAACTGCTGTCACATGTTCGATGTCTTATAAGGACTTTACATTATAAATGGCACGCAAATCTGCTTAACCGTATTCATTTAAATTAAAAAGGTCCGATTTGGAACACGGTCCGATTTACCCCACTCTCCCCTATAATTAGATATATATAAAATATTTTACATTATACACACAGATAATAAAAATTTTTAATAAAAAAAACATTCCAATAAATGTTTTATTTAAAAAAATAGTTTATATAATTCTTTTATAAATAAAATAAAATTGAAAAACACAATACGAAGAAGTCATGCATCAACGAATGACAGCAAATGTATATGTGTCATTTATTGTCAATTTTTTACATTTTTCGTACAACATAGGATTTAGCATGTGTAAAAATATAAAAATACAAAATAAAAAATAGCGAAAAAAAAGTTCTTTAAAATGATATTAAAAACGAAAATAAAATTCTAAACGTAATTTTTTATAAACATTTTTATACTTTATACATAAAAACTTATTATACCTTTTACACAAAATACGTTGGTGTAGTGCTAATTGATGAGCAGAGTATATCGATACGCTCGCTGCTGTTTCCAGTAATTATAATTTTCACGAACGATCGATACGCTCAGTGGTGGCATTAATTATTATGGTTTAATTTTATAACGAGCAATATGGACCCGTGGCAATATCATTGAACGTTATCGGTAAAGGTTTATCTAAAATTTTTCTGTAACCTGAGTTAACACTATAATTTGGAATTTATATAACGTTTTTATATTTATTTTTTATCGACTTGCTGCAATTTACGTTTTACGGATTAAACTGTTTTAATCGTAAATGTAGTAAAGACAAGAATAATATGGAGTGAAAAGATATTTTTTTTTGCAAAATTTTACAAAAACTAGCATTCTTTATTTTTTACCATGTATTTTTTATTATAAGATGTTTCATATTTTTCTACTTTTACACTAAGTTTTTCTACTTCTAGATATCAAAATCATAAATATGCATTTTAGATAATTTTAAATTAGTTGAAGTCATAATGTTCTTCAAGATAAATATGTAAGTTAAATTATTAATATGGAATAAAAATAATAACACAATAGTCTTAATAAATAACATTTTACAAATTACTTTTATTTAATTTTACGAGCTTTATTTCTTTCAACTTTCTTTTCAGTATTAAAGAAAAGAGAAAATGCGGCGAAGATTTTCACGCTTTGCTCTTATTGTACACGATTCGGCAACATCATTGTCGAAATAACGACGTTAGGAACGCGCTCAACCATAATTTCGCCCATAATTTTGCGCATTTCAAAATTACGACATCTCCTCGTCGATAGGTTTTGCGTTCACGGACGCTCGCGAATGGATAGAGTTGTAAAGCCACGACGAGGGCCACCGTGGAAGGGCCGCTTAATTTGAAAGCACCTCCGATAACGACGTCGTCCATCCCCGCGTCCCGCTCTGGCGTCGGAGACGTCGAAGCCCATCGCGAGATTGCCGAGCATAAACTCTAATCCAGAATTAGAATTTCGTCTCTTCCCTCGAGACGATTGCCTCTCCTTCGCTTCTATATCTACCACGACTTCAATCACCGCCATAGCTTCTCCGGTTGTCACTTAACAAGTAACCACGACTTGCAACGTGTTAAAAGTAAACGAGTTTAGAGACCAGCCAATAAATTTGTTTGTACAAGATTAGAAGTGATGAAGCTAAAAAGTTTCCGTGATTGATGACATGTGCTAGCTATACGAATTTCTATTGATATGAAAAATAAGATAAAGAAAATGCTATGTTACAAAATATTGATCAAAAATGTTATACGAAAAATTTCGATATCATCGTAGCATTATGAGGAAAGCGATCAAAAACGAATTAAATTTGGTACTTGTAAAATATGATAAATAAAACAGAATACAACCGAGTTGTTATAGTAAAATTCAAATGAGCAAAATATCAGCACAAAAATTAAGATTATAGTAAACATTCGTTTCCTAACTTTTAGAGCAAAGATTATTTTGCAAAATATCATTACAATTTAACTCTAAATCCTTCCATAAATTTAAATATAATTTTATTCGCGATTTAATTTATTAATGTTATAATTTCCTTCATATATAAAGAAAGCCCCTTAATGCTCATTAAAACACGATATTCACATGCTTGTGTTAAGTAAAATAATATGTAGTGTTGCATTATAAGGGAAAGCCCTATGACGCTATTATATTTTCCGTCAAAATAAGCGCACCTATCCGCTGTGATGAGTCATATTCGTATAAGTCCAATTCAGGTCGAGCCTAAGACAACACGACGCTATTTAATGGAGAACACGGTACTGCGGTTGTATGCTAACGTGACTCATTGTGTGTCCACTACTTCGATGCTTCGATCTCGATACCCTTCAGCAAACAAGGGATTCTTCCACGTAGTCAATAATGGTTGATATTTGAAGTAAAAATATTCACGGATGAAAGATAAAAAACGTCGATTCAGATTTTTATATAATTGAATGCAGCATCATGTATAAATATGCTTTACAAATACTCAATGCTTATAAAACATTAAAAATTATATATATAAAAACATAATAACACAATTCTGTCGCAATATAAAATTAAAGATGTTTCAATATTTTGATATTTAAATTTATATGTAGCAACTGATTTATGTTACAATAAAGAAATAAAAACATTATTCACCTTGCATGTAATTAATCAAAGTTTCAATGTGTAAGGATGTATAAGAAAAAAAACGATAGCTCTCTTTATATATGTATTTACGTTTTATTAATTTATTTGTTTGTTAATAATATATTTTCTTTATATATAAATATACATAAAAATTGCATAAAAACTCGATTTAAAATGCGGTTTATGATATTTCCCTATATCTCTCTTTTATGCGTGTGTATGCATTATTACCGCCGCATACAAAGAACGAAACTGAAACAAATAATTTTTGCGCCTGCGAATAAGCCGGATAGACGTTATTTAGTTGGTTTTAATTCCTCTCCCCTTGCGTTCCATTTTGCTCCTGCACTTATTATCTCGACGCAAGATCGTTGGAGCTGCACACGCGATTCTGTTTCATATATATCTATATTTTAAACCCATATACCCCCACGTAATTTATACCTGGCATGCATATACGATGCGTTTACAATTTTAACGGAACAATATGTTTATTTTTGACTCTGTAATCGAGAAGGGCATGAAGTTCATGGAACTAACTGGCGCGAAATTGCGGGGTTAGGTATTCCTAGTATTTAAGTGGTATATAAATGTCAGTCGATATCGAAAATGCAGCTCTGCTTTTCCGATATTCGATAATAATAATGATTTATCGTTTACACGCTAAATTGCACGAAATATATCATTAGATTCCTACCGAGCATGTATTTGCTTTTATGTAAATGAGATTTCTACAAACTTGGTGCATCATTTTAGAATTTCAATATAATAGATGAATTCCGATACCAAAAATTAGAACTCTTTAGAAAAGAGCAAGATTCTATTACAACTAAGTTTTAAAAATAATACATCTTATTTTAAAGAGGTAAAATTCTAAAGTATAATAACAAGAGAGATTGACCTGCTATTCCAAATTAAAACAGCAGTAAAAATTAGGGTAAAAGTTAATATTAGGGGAGCAGCTTCTGACGACCTTGACATTGATATATGTTATCAAGGAAAGGATCCTAAGTGACTTACAAAAGGTTTTAAGTAATGCTCACTCCTTATTAAAAAAATTTTCACAAATAAAGTTTGAAAAATAGTTATGAAAGAACATCGCATATCTTCCTATTTATAGACTATCCACGCTTGTAGTAAATGTTTACACAAAACGAGATCCACCCCACCCCACATTTTAAATATCGGGCCATTGACAAATGTTTGCGCGCGAGAGAGCGGAAAAAATAAGAGAAAAGCTCTCTATAGCAAGCTGCTCTCCATACACACATACGGGGGGGTGCAAGGGGTGGGCCTATGGCCCACCCCTTGCACCCACCCCGCGCGCGCGTGTGTATGTGTGTGTGTATAAATATAACATTTATCTATTTATATGCTTTATTACGTACAATTACGAGCATGAGCTATTTAAAAATATGATTACGCGTATACCGTTGCAATTACGAAAATTATGCATAGAAGCTTTATTGTAGATAATTTCAAAAATTTTATTTTTTATTTGACACTTTTTTCTAGGAAATCAATATTTTCCGAGATATATGTAAAAGAATAAAAAAAAACCTGGTTTTTTTTAGTATTTTCCAGATGACGATTGAAATATGGCCGACCGCCTAATTTAAATAAGAAATTCGTTTTCAGGAGTCAAAAATACATAGGAAAACTACGTTTATTTAATTTTCGGCTGCTATAGCTTTTCCGAAATTATATCGTCGCAAAACTTCATTCGTAAATATGTTTTTAATAAGGAGTGAGCATTACTTAAAACCTTTTGTAAGTCACTCAGGACCCTTTCCTTGATAACATATGTCAAGGTCAAGGTCGTCAGAGGCTGCTCTCCTAATATTAACTTTTATCAAAATTAGTATTATTTAATACGAATCTGTCATGTTATTTTGTTATTTATTTTGGAGAGATATTTATTAAAACTATTTGACAGAAAATTTGAAGAAAAGTTATTTGACATAATTTAAAACTGGCCATCTATTAATAACAGAGGTAACAGCAAAGTCGATACCCTGCACTTTGCAATCGTGAGAGGCGAGATTTATGACCGCTGTTGCCACTTGCCCTCGTTACATCGAACTCCATCTCCGTTTTTCATACATTATCCATTATGCCGCGCTTTAAGTGATCTCCGATAGTTTTTAAAATCGAGTTAAATATTGGCGCTGGCCCGGTTGCAAAATTCAGCGCTCTCGGTGATTGCTTTCTATAATATCTTATTATTTCTCCGATCCTCCATATTCTGCTTTTTCTCATCATATACACGGT
Organism: Solenopsis fugax; assembly: GCA_003595255.1. NCBI lineage: Eukaryota > Metazoa > Arthropoda > Insecta > Hymenoptera > Formicidae > Solenopsis > Solenopsis fugax. The sequence continues at coordinate 5,510 of QKQZ01034529.1, forward strand.
GAGCAAGAATTAATCGTCAGGTTTTTTATCTACAATTTCTTTGATCAAATAAAATCAATTTTTTTTTCAAGAAAAACATAAAGACATCATCCATATTATTTGCAAAAGAAGGGGAAAGTAAAAGAGAAAAAGGAGAAGAAAAGAAATAGAGAGCGAAGGGAAGGAAGAATGAGAGAGATAATGTTATGATTAATTAAAATAAATTTCATTTTTCAAAATTAATTCTTAAATTTTTTATATAAATAACCTTTTAATTGAAGATTAATATCATTAATATGACATATAACGCAATATAAATGTTGATTAATTATTACTTTGTATCAATTATATAAAATAATTTTGAGTATATTTTAGAAATAATATAACAGATTTATAAGAAGATATCAGTAGAATACAACAAAAACGCTGTTTTTAATCACGTAATAAACCAGTCAAATCATTGATATGTGTCATCTTCTTTGTAATAATAGAGTTAAGATTGAAAATTAAATAATTTCAAGAATGGGCTCCAACTAAATTGTTTCCAAGGAAAAATTTTAAATTGGTCGGGAAATGTATAAAAAAAAGAAGCAGCATTTCCATGACACCCTGTATACATAGGTGAACGCGTATCTCTTGCGCGAGTGCTGCCAGCAGATTACCCGCCGTTGTATCGCTGGTTAATTAGCTTTATGCGTTCAATCTCGCAAGACTCACGCCTCGTAGCTGAGGTAATAACGCGGCGTACGCTGGTATGCCGGTATATACGCCGGATTACCGAATGAATACGCGTCCTTCGTTGAACTTTTCGACGTCCATTCTCGTGGGTGGACTTAATGAATCGGTCTTATTCACGAAGCAAGAAGACGAGGTCAGATCCGTCGAGAAATTACGGCATACGTGAAGAAATGTATGCAACAAATATATTACACCTATTTTTTATTGAATTTATTGCCTTAGTATCAGTGAATTCAACGATTGTATTATAGATATTATTGCTAATACTTTTAACAAGAAAACAGGTTTATTAGAAAATTTTATAAAATATTTCTTTACTTTTTTAAAACTACCATTTTTATTCTTTTAAGTCTTATTTTTTTACTATGAAAAACTTTTAGCATAAATTATAATTTCAAATATTAATATAATAAAATATGAAAATATGAATGACAATGAATATTACAATTATCATTATATTACATTTAATTGTTTGAAACGTTTGCTTACTATTTACGTAATATAATAACTCATAGCTATAAAATTTGCATGATTAAAACAACTATAAATATATAATTGACACAGTAAATGATTGTAAATTATAATTAAAAATTATGGTAATTTCAACTATTTCTTTTCTTAGGATAGATAAAGCATAGTAATATAAGACAGTTTTATACCTGTAAAAATTACATACGTAGTATCATAATAATTTTCTTTTTTACTTTCTTGAGTAATAATAAATTTATTTAACTATTTACTTCTTTCTTTCTTTCTATAGCTTACAGAAATTGAGAAAAATTGCTTCACTTGTTAAAATTTAAATAATAAATATAGAGCTTATGAAGAGAGGGAGAATTTATTAGCGATGTCGCAAACTGATTTTCTGAAAATTTCTGAGTTTAGAAAAAATATCTTAGCACTGCTAATGTTGCTTACACAAATTTCACTCACAAATTTCACTCGCAAATTTCGTGCAAGACACTTAGAGTGCCGCACTTCGATGTAACCTGCGATGTAACGTTACACTACGGAAGAATTCGCGATCGCATTACTCTTGTGGTAAAGCTCGACAAAACAAGGAAATCGAGGAAATTCCGCGATGGTGAGAGCCTCGTGACCTGCGGGTGGTATGGTATTGTTCGCCAGCCGGTTGCCGAACAGGGGCGGAGGGTAGTCGCCCCGGGTATCGAATTCAATGCGCATTGTTATCAAAGACGCAAAGATGCGACTCAACCGCATTGTCTCGCAGGATTAGTTACAGCCGGCGACATAATTAATCGTCTGTGCGCACCACATCGTCCGTCCACATCCCCTTTCTTTAACTGGACTCTATTGCGAACCCGTAGAAAGCTCGCGGGTGGCAAGCGGGTGGGGAGTGAGAGATGAAATACTATATTTTGTATCGGAAAACATCACCGTTTCCTGGTTACGCGGGATTTGGTTATCGCTGCCTATCGAGCTTGCGGAAAATGGAATTCTCGAGGTGCACTATCGTCGAGCGAGGTCTCCACTGCATTTATCAAAAGAATGAATTTGCACAAGGAGCCGTTCAATTTACAGGAAGAATAACGGACGGGAAAATAAAATTTTTCCACGGCTCCGAATGTCATTCCGATTCAATGATTCGACGCGGCGATGCCGGTCGCTGCTTTCGATTTGTATGACTTGAATCTCAAAGTCAAGTAATTGCTTACACCTTACTCTTTTTGACAATTAAATTGCTATCATTTGTAAGTATACTAATACTGTTTGACGACTGCAAAAAGTCTAATATCGATGAATAAGGAATACTAAATCTATTGGCTATGTAAATAAATCGAAACTGTTCATAAATCATAAAATTCCATCATTATTAATCGAGAAATTGCATTTTTTCAATGCTGAAATAATATAGGCAGACAATCTAAAAATCTTGATATGAAATCGCGATGGTTCAGATTGCTTTACCTGGCTAGCAATTTTCTTCGACCGATATGTCAATAGATTCATGGTAGGATTTTCTATCTCCGATAAGATTAAAGCGTGGATATTTACTCGTAGATTATTCAGATAGAATGTAATAAAAATAAAAGAAGAGCGGAAAGTACAAGAAAAAAATTATTTTCCATAAATCTTTCTTCTTATTTATTATTTAAATTGTTATAACTATTTTAATGCACTAGAATATAAGAATGTGAGCTAAAATTTGTAAATAATTCAGGAAATATAATAAATATCGTGAAAAAACAGAAAAATTTAAAGATTGAAGATTCTTATTCTAATTCTTTCCAAACATATCAGACTCTAGATGAAAAGAGGCAGACAAACCACGCATATTAAACACACAAAATGCGGAAAGTGAGAAGATAGCACGTCATATTGGATGCAGCCTCGCGATCGTCGATGCCGGAGGAAAGTCAAGCAAATAGCTACAAATAGAATTAACGACGCCATACGAGACACGCTTCATCGAACCTCTGATTTCCCCGCGGAGCAAAAATGCCATTTAGACAGGAGGTTACAGAAACCTGTGAAATGAAGCAGGCATGCAAAATACAAGGATTCGCAAGCATTTTCTTCTAACCATTCTCTCATTCCAATCTTTGAATAATGTATAATATTATTATTTCTGCATAGAGAGTACATAATTTATTTACTTATTTTGTCTCACAAGAGCGCATACACCATATCTACAAGAAAATTTATAGAAACTTACAAAAAGTATAGACCACTTTATAGAATATTTAATGGTCTATTTTGTCATTGCCTAATATGTTGCCCCAGTCTCTATTGGTGTTTATTATAATCTGACAATATCTGAGCATGCTTTCGACTAGTTTTATTGTCTGGAAGTTCGAAAATGGCATCATAACTAACAGTCTTTTGATGCTAAAATTTTTGGACATTCATGAAAAGAAAACTTGAGGAAAAACGTACATGTGATCTGAAACAGTTATGCTATCCAGCAAATAAGGAAGCCACTTCTTTTAGCTACGTTGAAAAACTAGTCCAGATTAAAAAAACATATTTAAATTATAATGGTTATCAAACTATAATGAACTATATAAATTTAGATAACATATTAGGCAATGACCTATTAAATATACTTTATAAAATGTTTTTTTTTTATTTTTATGAAATTTTTTATAGATGTATGCACGCTCTTGTGGAACTGACTGCATTTTTAACGCAAAAATATAACAAAAATTTATTATGTATAAAATAGCAAAGGAATATTTTTTAAATAAAATTTACATTAATTTAGTCTGATTATTGTTCTAAATAAATATTAATGTTTATAATAACAAAATGTTGTGTTTCTTAGACAAAAGATAAAAAAAAGAAAAATTAAAAATATTTATTCATGTAAGTTCAATTTTCTATGGAGAATTTATTCGAAGAAAGAAACATGTAAGCTATCGATGCATCCCTGAAAAGCGTAAAAACTTTTAACTGATGAAAGCAAAGCTATATTGTTCGTATTACGGGTAGGTGTGTATCTTTATCCGCGATCTAGGCTGCATCGAACTTGCTCCATTTCTCTCGAAAAGTCTCTAAGTTCGATGAACGTGTCGCCTTTAACTCTACTTCGCTCGCAACGAAACAAGTAAACTTTTCCTAAGATGGGAAAACGAAATCTCATTGAGATTATCTGTACCCTGTAAAGAATAGCAAGCGACCACCTGATATCGCAATACTGTGCTATATTTTACTACGATATGTTTTAAATATTTCTCTCCTTGTTAAATTAAACATATCGTGAAAAAATAAATATATTTTTAAGCTATAGTCTATGAGTATATTTTTAAGATAGAGACTATTTCTCGAAACTATTTGTACCCTATCTGCTATATCCACGCTACATTTCTTCGGCTGACATGTAAAATGCTTCCAAATTTATCGTTGCTAGGGTGGAAATGGAATTATAGCCCTTACGCTCACGCGTACAAAACGCGCCCCAATTTGTGCATTTCGAAGCCCCCCATCCCATTATCCTCCCTCTCCGTTTGTATAAGAATTATTCGTGCATTGGTGATGTCATTACTTAGAAATCATTACGATCAATTTATCATATCAGAGAATTCATTTCACGTTTTTAACTTATATTTTTTTTGCAACTTGTAATTACAATAGAATTTTTAATATTTGTCGAGTTTAGATTAAGGAATAAACTCGAAAGTTCCAGAGAAGCATGATATTGAATCTCGTTAAGAATTTATGGTTTTCGTTTGCCTATAAACTATAAACCTTGATCCATGCATTATAACACGTTATTCTGAGAGCCCTTCCTCCGAACAGGATCATATCGATATAACTATACACCATAAAACGAGATTATTAGATCGTTGTCATACTTCTTAGAAACATCATTTTTCCAGTCCTTTTTGATCGTCGCGCATAGTGTGTTTCGATGTCATTCAAGAGAACGAGGGAAAAATACATTCCCGCGCGTCACATGGTCGAATTTATGCGCTCAGGTAGCCATAGACCGTTCATTCTCCGGTAACGTTCTACGTCTTTGTTTTATGACGCTCTTTGCATCCTGCCACGGTTCGCGTAAAAACCATAAACATGGCATGCCATGGCACTACATAAATATCGGACAGGCCAACCGTGGACATTCACTTTGCCGCAAAAGCAACGACCATTTTATGCACCCGCTCGCAAGTTCTCCGTCCAACCCCCATAGCGAAATATTCACTCCCATGTTCAACTTCTACACGCTTTTGACGCTTTTCCCCGTCGACAATCCATTATTTCGCTGCGGTTGACGATCGGTATTATATACCTCGAAAAAATGCCATTAATACATTATTATTTCTTAAATTTTCAATTATTCAAACCTAAAGAGAAATGTTTCTTTAGATTTAATCAATTTTTTTAATTCAAAAAAATTTATGCATTAGAATAATCTAATCAAACTAATGTTTGAATTAAAAAATGCAATTGTGTTTGACATTCAAATAATTGTATTTCACTTATAATTTATATTAATGTTATATTTAAAAATTTTCTTTTAACTCTTGAATCAAATTATGGAATTATATGTAGTAGTATGCAATGTTGAGGGAAGAGATGGGTGGAGGCAGGAGGGGAATTAAGTAATGGGTGATTGAAACTCGCGCCGTACGACCTTATATCCGTTGTTGAACTTACTTACGAGTTATTAGTGGTCCCGATAGAAATTGCGGACTGCGTAGGGTGATCGCGAGAAGACTATTATTAAATGCAATCAAAGAAATTATTATTACATCAAAAAATATTATTTTAAACAATCGTGTTTTTTCTGTCAAGTAATACGGTTTAATGCAACAAAACTAAAATATTATTTGTATTTAACAAAATAATCTTTTATTTAAAGTTATATCGTTTCTGCGAAATAAATGTAAGCTAAACAAATAGAAATACTGAATGTAAAGAATTGTTCCTCTCTGTGAAGAGTGCACGTTCTTATAAAATCATATAATTTCATATCGTACAGTTTTATCGCAACTTTTAATAGTGTGTATTTTTTAACCCTGTTTCTTTTGGAAAGTCACATATTTCAAATTTGATACAAAAGTGATTTAAATTTCTATAATCAGTTTTATTTTGTTAGAAGAGTTAATAGTTCTTTGCCACAATTTATTATTTTGCACATCGTCATACTTAATTAATTAAGAATAGCCTATTATTTTATTAAAAAACCTACCAATTATAAGCCATGCTTTGCTTTCTTTAGTCAGAAAAATCATATTCTCCATGAAAAATTTAGAAAATTATATATATCTTGAAGAATTTAGTCGTTAGAAGGTGCATAAAGAAAATTTCTGTTTTTAATTTCCTTGTGAGATTGCAAAGGCGAAATATTTTATCGGTGAACCAGCGCGGGACCAAGAAGAGCAAAGAGCTTGTTGCGTCCTTGCAAAGTACCGCAACCTGATCCGGGCTTCCTCCCCTTACAGTACGCTGCGGTACTTTAAACTCGCCTAACAAGAGAGCGAGAGTGCTTTACACGGTGCGAGGTAACTGCCGTTGAGAATAACAACTGCGATCCTGTAAGACACGTGAACAGCTATAAAGATATAATAAGGAACTATACTAGCACTTGTCTTAATGATACTGCGCCGAATCACGTGGAGAAGTTGCGTGCCCACCGCATCTTTCCGGCAAGTTAAGCGATAAAAACTACCTAACTTAGATAACGACGTTTCGTACTTTGGAGTTTTAATACATATATTACATGGAAAGCAATTTTTCTACGTAATACGCGTGCTTCTATATCTTCTTGTAAAAGAATTTTCAAGTTGTACTATTTAAAACCGTAAATGTATTCAGAAATTGTATTACAATTGTATTCAAGCTTGAAGAAAGTGCATAGTTTCCATTTCTGTATGTACGCAATTTAATCTTGCGCAATTCAGTTTTTAGTAATAATTATTTAAGTAGATATAGTACAATAAATTTATGCATAAAACATTTACAGGAAAGGAGCAACATAATAAAAAGCTCGTTCTACTTTCTTTTCAGGTCCATTAAATAATTTTTTAGACTTTCATAATTACCTTTCGTTTCTTTTTCTATTTCGGACAATTAATATAATTAATTTTCTGTTTAATTTTCTAACTAATATTATTTCCACGAATGTATTTGATACAACTTATTATTAAAATTTGCACAAAACTATTATTCCGTAAAAATTTCTTGGAGCGATGATGTAAAAACAATACGTGCTTTCTCGCGCATTGTTAAAGTTTCCTCGAAAGAATGACAAAGAAAATCTGTCGGTTCGGCGAGACAATTCACCCATGATGAATCTTTGTAACCGAAATCACTGTGCTCGAGGAGGATGGCACGTAGAGTGACCTATGTAAGAGCTCACTGCATTAGGTGATTGCTTAACCCTGGCCACGTCCGAGACAAGCGGTAGCTTCGCGATGGAGGAAAGAATACGACGCTCGCGTCTGTGCAAGTTTTATAGGGAGCGGAATCTCTGCAGCTCTGCTCTGTAGATTCCACTGCCATTCCCGTTGTGCCATCACCACTCCTCTCGCCGCCGCGAAGCATTCGCTGCGTGCAGTCGCGGAGGATAGTTGAAAAGTTAAACACAGATTGGAAATTGGTATTTCTTACTCTGCACGATGAAGTTAACGTAACACGAAACTTTCACAATTCGCCCTGATGCCCTGGGGTGCGCGAATTCCGCTCTGCTCGTGAAACGAATTCAGATCCAAGATCGACCGTGACGCGACAGCAAAATACGCGTGGAAAAATATATATATTGACGCTTTCTTTTTCAAATATTTGGGTAACAAAAATGTTTTGGTCTTTGTAATATAAAATAATTATTTTTTATTATGGAAAATATACAAAAATATGAATTAGCCTGTGATTTTTCTTAATTAGTTTTTAAAAAGATATTACTAAAATTAAAAAAAATCTTACTGAATTTTAAAAAAATTTGTTACACTGAGAAAAATATTTGTTGAAAAAAAAGATTTTTTTGAATGTGTTTCTCTTAAGTAAAAAAAATATTTGTTAGAAAATATTTATACATATGGTGATCATATTTTCTTCGAAAAAAAGAATAAATCTGAAAATTTCCTTCCTACTAATTCCAAACCAGTTTAAACAAATAAAACCAATTGTTTCATAAACGACAAAATTGGATTTTATAAAAATAAATAAATATAAAAAACCGCTACTCTTAAATAAATTATCCTTTAAAATAAATAACGTATGATCACTGTACATTCAAAGAAATATTTTTCTAAATATATGAAATAATTCTTTTCGAGTTTTTAATTAAAAAAAAAATCTTTTTGAAACGTTGTAATGTAAAAAAATATAAACAACTTTTAGAAAAAAAGAAAATGGATTTTTTAAAATTAAAAATCCATTGTAGTTAAATAAAAATTTATTTTTTTTTTTAAATAAGCAAGATCTAAATAAATCGTTTTATAAGCATAAATTATTGATTTGAGTAAAAGAATTATATTTATAATTCAAATAAAGAGTTCTTTTATTCAAGCAACTAAATATCTTGCAACTCAAAACTATTATCGTATAACGTTGGATGTCAAATAATTATGACATACAAATACACTTTTTTATTGAAACAAGTAACTTCAAATTAGCGCTTTCGCGAGGAATGAGAAAATGTTATTATTTCGTAAGTTCATTAAATTTCCATAATCAATTCTGACGTTTGTCGGGAGTTCTTCCGTGGATATAAGTCGATTACCAGCTGGTTCCAATTAGCGACTTATGTTTGTCCAAATTTCATATACACCCACCCGAAAAATCCTTTTTCATACTACGAGAACACCGTACATATATTGTTGAAGAAGCTATTCTCAGGTGTTCGATTATAAAGACCGAATCTGGGCCGGATCTAATAATCGTAATAACCGTTAGCACGATAATTGGCGACGAGTGAGAGGGGCGATAATGACAATAAACTCAGGCGATTGCGTTAAACGAAGTCGAGCGAGAATCGCTGAAGAGAGCTCTACGGTGTGGTACAGTCATGCGTCTGCCTGATGGTAGGACGCGAGCTGCCAGCAACTCGACATTTACATACAAATAAGCTGGTCCGTTGATATTCCAGCCGAGTTTATCTACCGACTCGAACTATACTGCCAGCGACGGTAATCGGCCGCTAACACGACACTACAATCGTTCGTCGAGATTATTGCTGTCCTTTGTCATTACTAATAGGAATAACTCGTTCATAATTAAAGTCTGCCTTTTCGCGGTATATAATCTCACGGCGACATTTGTACAGATTTAACGACATTACCTTCGCCAAAGTAACAAGATAGAGCGTGGCTCTGCCAATCGTCTCGTAATATCCGTGTAAAAAGAAGATGACGGTTGAGATCGGTCAAAGGCTAAAGAAGACTAGTCTTTTACGATATTTCGATCGTAAAGCGTGTCCGTCTTCTCTCTCTCTCTTTCTAAGGGATTTTAACTCAATAGTTATTTCTATAGATAATTGCCTATAAGAACAAAACATAAAAGTTGTCCTTTTATCATTACTTGTACTTCTTTATTAAAACAAATTACTAGATATAGGTGAAGCAAATTGTATTTATTTTATCTTTTTAATCTTACTTAATGCATGGCCCTTATTACTTTCCAGATTATATTTTCGAGAATCATAAAACAATACGCATGGAGGAATAAAATTGCTATATTATGCAAGGCTAAAAATGTTAAATTAAAAATGGAATATTTAATAACGAGCCATTTTTCAAGATTATTTCTGAACGCGAAGGTTTAATCCGTGACCCAGTAAGAACCATTATCTCCTTTTTGAATTAGCTTTTTTATTCTGCGCTTTTAAGCTACTGCGATACGATCAATTTTAATTGTTGGAAGTTAAAGAACGTAGGCAACAAAAAGTAAAGCGAATATGTTATAATCTCCAATGTGTTGAGTAACTCGCACAGAAAACAAATAGTTCACCGGACCGTTATTTATTCTAGCAGAATTAAAGCGATATTAATAAACGCGCAAGAAATATTCATGCGAATGAGCAAACGATTAGGTAATCAAACGCTCGACAATTTCCTAGAGCGATAAAAACCGGTTATATATAACTCGAATAACGTTCGATCGTTTACCCCGTTAAACGCGCTTCTCAGTTGCCCGCGTTACTCGATTTCAAATTAATATTAGCGTACCACTGATTTCAATCGGTGCGCCGCGTTTCCTTAATTAAAGCCACGGGCATTCGCGCGCCACGTATATACGCGCGTTCGGGCCACGTGCTAATCATCAACGGGATGCCATCGCGTCATCAGGATACGGCGACGCCGCGTATTCGTGGCGTCGCGTCGGCTATCGGTCGGTCGGTCACGTATCCGCCAAAGGAATTCGATTCTCACCGGTATCATTAAGTGATTTGAGTCCCCGCGAAATGGCCCGATCGGAGTGCTCTCGTCAGCCCCTTTTTATTCGCGATTGCCCAGGGTCGACGTGGTTCCGGATAGACGGCGAGTACGACAAGATGCAACGTCCCCTTTCAATTTTATGTAATTTCCTGAAGGCCCGGCCCGGAGTCCCGACCCGATTTAATAGGAGTTCCGTTCATCAAACGAGCAACAGGAACACCGGTTTTCCCCGGAGGTTGTCTATACTTTGTCCCTCCTCATCGCAAGTACAGTTTAAGTAACTTGAGTTCGTTTGAGTCACGGTCGACGAACGACCACTGCAAAGTTTTCGTTATGTCGCTACCCTTTTATATTCTAGAGAGATAAAAGCATTGCATTTTGTTTGGGATATTTAGAGGCAATTGCGGAAAAGACAGTTACATGTAAAATTATTCATCTCGTTTACATCCTACTTTTGAATGTGCATTTAATCTTAAATCTGTTACCATAATAGAATTAAATTGAAAGAGAGAGGGAAAAAGACAAGGAGAAGGCTATCTACTTCAAATTACAATAATAAACATATAATTGAAATTTGTGCCATTAAATATCTATGATTGTATATTTTAACAAGATGAATATAGACATATGAAAAATTTGTTTAATTTAAAAAGATAAAATTTACTTATTTGTTAACTAATAATATCATTAGTAAAAGTATTAAGAACATTTTCAGGGTGCCAATTAAATAGTTATATAGTTTGTTTCACAATAGTGCACATCAAATCTGCAAAAAGGTTTGCGAGAATTTAAAAAAAGTACATAGAGAAAAATATTTTTTGAATTCAGTGATTCTATTTGTTGTGCTTTTATTTGCTTTTATTTATTTCACAGAAACAATATAACTTTAAATAATATTATTTTATTAAATGCAATTTTTTTTAATTTTGTTGCGTTAAACCATATTGTTTGGCAGAAAAATTGGTATGAGTGTTTCAAACAATACTTTTCGATAAAATAATTTCTTTGATTGCATTTAAGTCTTCGCGATCGCCAAGCGAGGTCTCAGCTACAATCCACTACCGCTGGGTGGCTAACGGGACTGCTAATAACTCGTAAGCAAGGTTCAGCACACGATAAGGCCATGCGGCACTAGTTTTAACCACCCATGGCTCCAAAGCTCAATCCCGCTCATCTCGTGCCATCCCCGTCCATCCTTCGCAGTAGTGCATAATATTACTTAATAATTTCCTAATACATTATATTTTATTCAGGATAAAAAGAATTGTTTTTAATATAACATGGTATAAATTATAATATAATAGTTTTATTACTAAAATAAAAAATTATTTAATGCAACAAAATTATAATTTAAGTAATACAGTATTTTCATTAAAGTAATAAAATTGTTTAAGTAAAAAAGAAATTTAATTATTTAAAAACATATTTTTCTAAGATATATTACTTGAAAAGTCAAACAATTGTACCGTTGAATTTAGACATTAGCTTGATTAGTCTAAAGCATAAATTTCTTTAAGATTTAAGAAAATTTGGTAAATCTAAAGAAACATTTCTCTGTGTTACTATATTTTAAAATTACATTTAAAAACACATTTAAAATACATTTTAAAGTATATTCAGTGGCCTCTTTCGTCATTGTTTAATATATTATATTAACCAGTTAATTATAAGTTTCTATTGTTGTTAATTATAGTATATATTATATTAACCAATTAATTATAAGTTTCTATTGTTGTTAATTATAGTCTGACAGTGTTAAATAAGTTTTAGAGTTTTACCACAGGTGGGTAATAAATAAAAAGTTAAAAGTTAAATAATAAAATTAAAATGTTAATTACTTTTAATTTAACTTATTGTTAATTTTAAATAATTTAATTTTTAATTTTAACTAATTATTTTTGAAACACAAACTTTAATATATTCATTTTTTCTTAAGTAAAAAATTTATACATGTAAAATAAAAAAAAATTATTTAAAAAAGTATAGTTCAACATAAAAACAATATATATATATATATATTTCTTATTTCATAAACTTAATTTACAAATAAAAGATTAAATTTGTTTGATGATCCATATTATAATTGTTTTGATAATCTAACTTCAAGAATTTCTAATTTAATAGGAATAACGTTTTCAAAATTAACTTTTAATTTAACTTAAGATAATTTTATCTTGAAGTAACTTTTAACTAGTTAGTTTTTTGTTCATGTAACAACGTAACAAAATTAATTTTATAAGCCATTAACTTTAACTTAATTTAGTTAAAAGAATATATATTAAGTTATCCAACCCTGAGATTTATTATCGGGAAACTCAAAAATGGAATCATGACTGGTTGGCAGTCTCTTGATGCGAAAATTTCTGAACATTTATAAAGAAGGAACTTCATGGGAAAAAAAAACGTATAACCTGAAGCAGTTATGCTATTAAATCCAACAAATGTAGAAGTCGCTTTTCTCAGTTACTGTTAAAAAATTAGTTAAAAGCATGCTACATTATAATGGTTATCAGGCTGTAATGAACAATTACAGAGATTTAGAGAACATTATGCAATTACGAAGTAGATCATTGAATGTACTTTAAAATGGCATACACTTTTTTTAAACGATCACAAACCTTCTTGAAAATGTGATGTATTCGCTCTTGTGCAATTAAATAAATAATAATTTACAAACATCGTTTTATTTTTTCTAGCATTTACACCCCACACAAAATTGCATCTATAAGTTTTAAATAAAGAATTATAATTTAAAGTAGAAGATTATATAAAATGAATAATAATTCATCTCATATTTAATGTGTATAGTTTCCAGATAGATTTACAGAGAACACTCGAGTCGAATCTTTTCCGCAAATGTGTCGCTACGAGCGACATAAAAGACTGGATAAGGTAGAAAGGAGGATTTTAGCACTCTTTTTCCTACACCTGTCCTATCGATACCGGTCGCGGAAACAGAGAAGGGAGCGGCTAGGAACGAGGTGGGGAAGTGGATAGGAAATTGATATCGAACAGACGCCCGACGGCTCGTAGTGCTCAGCAAGTTTGTTCGTAAATCACGATACATCCACCTCGCTCTCTACCTGCCTCGGGCGAAACCAGCCCCATCCGCTTCGATCCCCTCGCCGGTCCGCTTTCACGCCGTTCCGTAGCCTCGAGCCGATCCGCTTCGCTCCCTTATCCCGCGCTAGAAACTGACGCTAAAAACGGGCAGCGCGGGGAGCTAAGCCTCTTCAGACTCAGCCAACTTTCGTTTTACTCGTGAATTTTAATGACTGCGGTCTGCTCGCGCGTTATCCACGAAGCTGGTTATCTCCCGTGCTGTTCTTCCGAAAAAGCGGCGCGATGAAGAGCAATAGGCAATTGCAGTCTGAGATCCGACACTCGACGAAGAGAAATTCCAGAAATACAAGAGCGAAAAATTATGAGGCAAGAGTAAAAACTTCATTTTTAAGCTATGTGAGATATATATGCTCTAAAATGTAAGAACGAGTTAAAAAATTCAGCACAGAATATGTTTAAATTAAAAACCTTGACGTTTCTGATATACAGTAGTATACCATTACGTAAATTCGTAAAATAAACCTAGAAAAATATTATTCTAAAAACATTAATGTACAGAAATGTATAAAAACATTACTTTTTGCGTTTTAATTTAAAAGAAAACAATTACATGTAAAAGAATGTGAAATTCCTTAAAAATATTTCGAGTTTCTTAGACCGCGTGAGATAGCGTATCTCCGAATGTTAATCGCGTCCAAAATAAATCCGGAGAAAAGCCGGCGGGATAAAAACTTTCTAATTAAGACAATTTTGCTAGTTAGCCGTTAACTATCCCCGTGAGACAGTTTACTAAACCTTTTGGAAGCTTGACCACCTGGATAAGTTCCAGAGGAAACCACGAGGATGGGGTGACTAGAGGATACGCCGGAGGGTCGGTTCGGGGGTGGACCGTAAATCGGCGAGAGGGTCCTACGCTTTCACGGGGCTCTTACAGATATTATAGGTCGCGAAAAGTTTCACGCGTAAAAATATCGCGGATTTATGAGGAAACTTGCAGGATTCTCCTCGTTGCCGTGGTAATTGTCGAAGATGTATCGCTGCCCGGTGAATTTTATCTGCTGGCAGGTTGAACCGTGCTGCTTACTGCCAGCCTCTATTTCACCCCTGGGGCTCGAGATTCCTACACGTGCATCACGCGTATGTAAGCGAGTAATGTGTTATACACGATGTCCCTATATCTGTCGTGACATTTTCGGTCTCTCTTAAAGCCTTCGATTAAGTTTGGATGAATCTTTTCTTAGCCCAAAAGGAATGTCGATTAAGTCTTACCTACTTTACCGAATTTTTCAACTAAACTCTAACATTAAAGATCTTGATAGATCAAACCCGAACTAAAATTTCAGTAAAGTATACAATGAAAATTCAATGAAGGAGATAAGAAAAGATTTCTTTACTTGTTAATTCAAGATGTACTCTTTGATTTCTATTTGCAACACTATGTAATTTAAAAACTAGCAATACTCTAAGGCTTTTGTCACATTTTGTCACATAAATTTTATTTAAAATATATAACTTTAAATTAATGACAATTTACAAAAAAAGTAAAAATTTGCAATTGTTAGATTTTGGACACCCTGTACAATGTTGACGGCTATCCTCGATCGGCCGTAACAGGAAATTGCTTCGCCGCCTGCGGCGTTTCCGCGCTTAAGTATACGCACGCACGCACGTACGCACATTTTTCTTACGAGTATTGTCGACCGTATTGCGACCGAAATGATAAACGAAGGTAATTCGACAATGATTTGACAAACGCGCAATTTTGCGCAACGCTTCAGGCGCGATACACTCCTTTTATCATCAATACTGTATAGAGTTTATATAATTTCTTCTTTGAAGATATTTTTTTTTTCATTTATGCCCGATTTCTTCACACCTCTTGATAGCTATCTTCCAGATAAAGATATTCATCAATTAACTAAAAATTTATTTTCTTCACTGAAATCTTTGACTATAAATCTAACAAATAGCTATTCTTCATACTATTAACTTCCAACACAAAATGTATTAGAATTTTATTAGAAATTACTATATTCTTTGAGATACATCTCATGGTTAAAATTATCTAAAGGTGAAAAAATTAAGCATTAGAAAAAATTAATGACTAACAGAAATAAAATTTCTCCTATTCTTATAAATTATTTCTTTAAGTTAAGAGAACAGTTAAATTATAGATATATAATTTTAATGTTTTCCTGATTTTGTGTGTGTATTGTGTTAACATAAAAAGTTATATTATAAGAGCAGCTTATTATAATCTATTAAAAAAATCAGACAAACACATAGAAAATTAATACATCTATATTAATATATCTATATTAATATATTAAATATTGGTTAGTTATAAGTGTAAAGTAATAGTAGAAACTGATAAATATTAGCTTTTTTACTGATAATTTAAGGGATAAATTCAAGTGCTTATAGAAGACGTATCGCTTTTTTCCTGAATTATTTTTTTATTTATTATTAAAAAAACAGAAAAGAATACGCTGTACTAAAACATTCATTTCAATCGAATTTTAATGTAAAATATGTAAGTCTCAAATGTAAGAATATACGTGTACAAAGAAGAAATGATACATAAATTATTGCAACAATCAGTAAGGATTTGTTAGAGGCGTAGCGAATTTGAATCATACGCGTAATATACCTCTATGGATATTAATTAACCAAATGTGTCAATTAACAGTACCTACGTGTGAATTCATACATCAGGAACGCTTGAATTGAATTGAAATGTTTGTAGAGAACCGGTCAACTAATTATCAAGCGAAATATACACTAAATTTCGCCAATATTTAGCACGCGCAAGGGGTATACAAGGGCATTTCGAATTAATAATAAAAATCGGTAATAAAAATACACAGTTGACCGCGAGCTGCGCGCGAAACGATTCGGCTGCCTCGAGGAACTCGAGGGCGGTTACCCAGCTTCCCTTCGACTTGTTCAATGTAAATTCCGAACATAGGGGTTTTGGGCCACCGGTTATGGCGGTGGTCGGCTACTGCGGCCATCAATTTAACGGTGTAAGTCCGTAATATAGCACGAGCTAGCTACGCGTACCGGCTACGCCAACCCCGCCGTAACTGCCCGGCGGGGTAAGAGGATTAAGTGCAACTCGCGCGAGTACCACGCGAGCGCCGTTTTTATACAACCTCCCGATATTTTAGCCGTTTTTGCCGGGAGCCGCGTTAATCAAGCCGAGAAATGAATTTAATAACCGCGAGGGCTCATCGGAGGCATGGCAAAACGGCTCTCACGAAGGAAAAGGTCCCGTTAAGTACTTTATAAGCGGAATATTTTAACAATCCGCGGAGATGCCGTAAAATATATTCCAACAATGGGGAATATTAATTAATCTTGTTCAAATAAGCGCGATAAACATATTATTTTTTTTAAATAATTATTTCTTATTCTTTCTTTTACGGAATAAAAATATATGTTTCATAATAACTTTAACGCAATCATTTATAATTTTACAAATATTTGTAGCTTCTACATAAATCTGAAATATATCAGGTAAGATACTTAAAATAGAAAAAGCTTAAATACTTTACGAAAAATGTATACCTGATGCAAGACGCTAAGAGCGTTTCTTGATTTTTTGAGACATGTTTTGAAAGAGTTCAATAACCACATTTTAATTAGAAATTGTAGAACTTAAGATTGTATAACTAAGATTGTATAAGTTTATAAGAAACTTTAATTCATTAAATATTGTATATAATGTTACAAAACATTTCGCAATATTACGTACACGAAAAGATCATTGTTATTTTTACAGTTTAATTTAAACAATTTAAACATTTGTTTTTCTGTCTCTCTCTTTCCTTCCTTTTCCCTCTCTCTTTCTCCCTCTCTGTCTCTTTCATTACTATTCTCGAGATATAAAAATTTTATTCTAACTAAAGATAATAATAATATAATTTCCTTAAATACAATATTTTATATTTCCGATAAAAACCGATAATAAACTTTGTTTTTCAAATAAATATTAAATTTAATAACTCAGTTATTATCTAATAACTCAATTTCAAAATAAATTTCATCCAAGTTTTTTTATTGACAAATTTCAGCTGAATTCTTTTACAGAAACGCGATTACAAACACGAGTTTATATGATTAATAACAGCCTGTTTACATTATAAACAATCCGATAACTTGTAATCAAGCTTATGCACCTATATCTTGATGTGTGATACTTGGATATTATTAGTTCAAATTCAAATAGAAATTGCCACGTTGTCGAATATCGATTAACTCATTGCACGAACAATATTGATACATTTTGATCAATGTTATTATTAACATTTATATGTTACATTCCTAAATAAAAAATATCAGCATATAATAACGATATTTCTTACTAGTGCTTACTAGTTCTATGCGCATAAAATTTACGTGCTCTCGCTGCAAATTTTGGGCTAGATAAAGTTGAGTTCGGAAGTGGGTCGTTAACTTTACAAGTCGAAATAAATGCAGATGCAGACCATGCATCGTAAGTTCGATCGTATGCACTCGCGTTATCGAATTCCAATTAATCGACCGACCGGTCGTTGAAAGTGCCATCGTCCGCTCGGACCATTAATAAAAGAGCCTCATGTAACGAAGAAGATGAGCTTGCTTCTCTCGTTGAAGAGCAGCGACAATGACAATGATGACGATGACGACGACGACCACGACGACGAGACGCGCTTTCGTCAACTCTGCGAAAATGAATGGGCGCGAGAACGCGTCGCACACAAAAGGACTGGCTGACGCCTGCATTTCGCAAATTTTTCTCGCCGTCGAGAGGTCGCACGGTTCTTCGATCCCTTATTTTTCTTCTTTCTCTTCATGAGTCGCCATTCTTGCTCGCCCAGCCATTTTTCCCTTTGACTCGTAAGAGGACCGCGCGCGCGGATGCACACGTACCTATCGCAATTTCTTAGGACTGCAAGCATGTATGCGCAACATGTGTGCGTGTACGTGTATTTCTCGTTTACGGGAGAGAGCCAGCACTCGCATTCGCGACAAGTAGACAATGCCGGGGCAAGGAAGGACCATGAACGCTATTCTACTTTGCAGACATGAGTAATTGAAGACTAAAGACACCAGGTCTTGAATGCATAGCTAAGATCAAAGACAGTTGATTGTGAGCAAACGATTTATCATGATAATATATTTGACCAATTCCACTGAATACCATATAGCATAGAAACATTTGTATCTGATTCCAAATTTCTAAAATTTAGAACAAATATATAATTAAATGTCTACCATACAAATTTAGAGGAAATTTTTTACATCTAATTCAGAAACACTATTCAAAAAATTTACAATTTTTTAGAACTAAATTCAGAAAATACATCAAATTAAAACGTATGATGTAAACGATTGACAGTTTAAACATGTTGGCAAATCATGAGAAAAATTTAACAAGTCTAAAATAGAAAATAATCTTTTCATTTTTATTTGAAAAAGTTTAGTAAATTTACCAATTACCTTCTCAATTCAATAGCGAAACTAGTAATGTTTAACCAGAAAATAATATGTACTTGCTTCATGTTACTCGTGTATTTCTTATCTTCAATTCCTTAGAGGAATGAAAACATTACTTTATATATGAAAAATGTGAATAAAACACTTATAAAATAATATATTCACTTTTTGTTATTAATTCAATTCCAAGAATATTAACTTTGTTATCTTATAAATTCAACTCGGATATGGTTGCTATAAAATTTATAATGAATCATAATAGCTCTTCTTTTGGCTGCTTCATTAAAGATTCCAGTGGATTGCTCCGCGAGAGAAGATAATTTCCGAGTTTATTTTGGCTCGTCAGCGCGGAAACGCGATTTCGTTACCCGTTACCCGTCGAGATTCGTATCGCTCACGGCTATGTACACCGATATTAGAGGGTTCGATGTCCCCGGTCCTTAACTATCTTCGAACTTCATCGAAAACTTGAAGCACGTAATATCTTGCGCAGCTGTTAAAGTCGCAACATATGTACAGTTTATAATATTCGGCAGTTATCCCAATTTTATGTATCGTAAAAGATTGCGTACTCGAGATTAAAAATATTAAAGACTCTATCCAAACGTAATAAGGTAAGTATATTTTATCAAATAAAGTAATTTTTTCGTTGTATGTAGTGAAGTATTTATATAATAGCATCCTTTTATTATTATACACTTGTTTAAAATTTCATCACTTTGCTCACTTTTTTTCTTATAATCTTTACTACAATTCTTATAAATACGTTAACCATTTAAAAATTATTTATTCTCTTTAAAGTTATTCTCTTTAAATTTACTAAACTCTTTATATAAAAAACTATTATACAAAAATAGACTCATAATTTGTATTAAAAAAATGTGCTAATTTATTACCAATTTAAAGCGCATGCTTTTGAACTCTATTTAGATTGAGTTTCTCGGATATATTGATTAAGTGTAGAAAGAGCTATTGAAATTCTGCGTGCATCTCGTCCGATAATTAAGAAAAATCGCTCGGGGCTAAGTAGCGTGCGTCAATCTTCCTCCTCGATATTGTCAAAGTTACTTAGTCCGGGGGGTTGCTCAATACACTTCGCGCAAGGGTGGACGACTGCGTGTGTTTTGGCGTGGGACGCGTATGTTCTTTCATTAGCCGCAGGAAATTAACCGAGAACGACCGCGAAGGCCTCTTCGTTTCCCGACCCCTCTCCCTCTGGCAGAGACTCTGGAAGCGTCACAGCGCGACGAAGGGTGCGAAATAACCGGCGAGAGGTCGAATTTCGAAAATTTCACCGTTTCACGGTTGTTGCGCCGTGCGCGGCGCTCCGATGAAAATGACAGCTGGACTCTCTCTTTTGAGCGGCGTGGTCATTTTTTTATACCTGTCGTGACACCCCTCTTTTACACGGTCGCAGCCCTGTACAGTCCTCCACGCGATGCGAGCACATTCTACTATTTTAAAGCGTCTCATTGGTGACGCATTCACAAGAGTGAATGTGACAGTGGGTCGGAGGTTCAGAAGGTAAAAGAGACGAATTTGCATAATTGTTATCAGTTTTACCGGGGCGCCTTGCGTTAATAAAGAAATATGGCATGGATTGCTACGCGATACGATAAAGCGCCGCGATTCTTCTACCATTGTAAATATATATTTCGGCCATTTATTCCTCTCCCTTTTTTTCCGCGTTCAGTAAATTTAGCCGAGCTTAATTTAATCACCTCCGTAAAATAACAATAGACGAACAATTTAGTTAACAAAATGGTTCCAAAATAACAGATTTCTCATTAAATTAAAAAAATTAATGATACGGTCTATAAAAAAATGTTTCAATATATGTTGCAGAGACAGAATTCTAATTTAGAATTTCACAGTCGTAACTTTTTACATCCCGACACAAACTTCGAATATAACATGCAACATAGATGTAAAACGTGTATATTTACTTAGATGTTATATAGCAGTCATGTTACATTTGCTGAGATATAATCGTAAAACTTTTAAGCTCATTTTAATAATATACTTTACATGTGTTTTTATTGCAAAATATTATTTCCATATTATATAAAATATTACTTTTACGTGCTTTAAGATCACTTAATTGGTTCACAATCATGCAAATCACATGATATAAGCTATTTACTATGCAATTGTACGTCTCGTCACGCGAGAAATTTGATCATCTAGTTACGAGTTTAAAAACGATGAAACTATTATCGGGGCGACTTGAGCGAATGTTGATCGAATAAGTTCAAACACGGATATCATGAGAAGACTAATCTTTCGAGCGGATCACGAAGAGCATTGACCCGCGGGCTCGTGGAACGTCAAAAATCGAAAACGCTTATCGATTTTACCGTCCTAGTGGCGGACGAGAACACGACACGGGTGATCGCACACGTTTCAAACCCTGGAGCAGTTAGGCCAGTCACGTGTAGTGTCCGCTGATACGAGTGCTGCATACAAAAGTTTCTCGACATCTACTTTGTGGGCCGCGTCCATTCGCACATACACTCACATCAACATCCAAACTTATATGTACTATCGCAGAATATCAGAAGTTACCGTCACACGTATATGTACACGTCTGTATTTCGCGTCTACACTGATATCTATCTATTCACATCTATATATAGTAATATCTTCACGTCATATCGGTGCATGGCGCTTATATCATTGAGAGTATATATCACTCAATAATACAATACTGGAGCAAACCATCAAGGAGTAGGAGTATTCCAATTCTAAAGGACTCATGCAAAGATGGTACTATTCTCTCTCTATCTATCGATCCATTTACCTATCTAACTATCTAATTATCTATCAATCTGTTTATCTGTCTGTCTATCTACCATCTGAAAAGATTCGCTATTAAAATGCAAGAGAATGCTTCTTGCTTTATTTTATGAAGGAAAGTCCTATAAACATATATCCTTGCTTTGTTTTTAAAATGCAAGATGTCAAAGCTGAGAAAAAAAAATATAAATAAATTATAATTCAAGCTCTATTTATGCAAACGCAATATTAAGTATAAACAGGTCAATCAAGAGCAATAAATTTAGTTGTCAAAGATTAGATATATAATTGTCACTTAGTGTACAGTAAACATAAGGTATATAATAATCACTCAGTGTACAATAAACATATGGATATTTCGAGCTTACTTGCCCCTTCTCAACATAAATAACAATAAGTTACACCTTCATAAGTTCAAACGGAAAAGACTACATCTGTCGATATTTAAATCTAATGAAAAAACGCACACGTAAACGTGAATATCACGGAGTTGTGTTATACCTTCATAAATACATAAACGCAAACTACAGTTGTCAATATTTAAATCAGATGAAAAAACGCAAACGCAAACGTGAATATAGCGAAGTTTCTTTCCATTAACATCTTCGATATCGTATCCTCCCCCATAGTAGTGTATGGAGATGACATGGTGTTATTGAAAAATATAAAGATTCAGAAAATTTAGAAAACACTTAGAGATATTTTGATCAAATTTGGTATGCTTTCATGTGGAATTAAGAATATTAGTTGGAGATTTCAAAAATATTGTTAAATATTGTTTAAAAAAAAGCAATAGTGTACCATTAATTTCAAAAACTTAATATGATTACGATATGAACGCTCCTGGTGGAACTAAAAATCTTTCATTGGTACTGAAAAATGATTCTTTACAACATAAATTTGATTACAATAGTTATAAGTGTTTTCTAGATTTTCAAAATTTTCATATTTCTTATTTCAATGACTTCTTGTATTTTGAAAACAAAACACTTTAGGACTTATGTTTATAGGACATTTTCTCTTAACGAAATAAGCCAAGAAATATTGCCTTAATTTTTTACTCTTACTTAGGAATCACTAGTGTTGTACATAAACAAGAATTTTCTATAGTTTAATATAGGGAAGACTCGCTCCAGTATACTATAGAGCTCGATGGCTTATACCATCTCATATTTCAAGTTTTCACTACATCTACAGAAAATAAGCTTTATATCTACGCTTTATATCTAGGTTCACAAGCGAAGGTACTACTACAATTATACATTTCTGTAACAGCATCTCCGCGCGTCACACGTAACGTTCCCCCTACACCTTCTACCACATTTTCACCGAAACTTTCTCTCGCATCTACGTATGTACAATTACTCGTTGTATCTACATTTATGCCTGCACATACGGCTACACTTGCGCCGCAGAAGCTTTAGCGTCATATAGCGCTTCAACCCTCTCATACATGCCAGCACGATGCCTTCGTTCTCGGGAGTGGCAGCCGTTCTGACACCGAAAAACAAGGAAAAGCTCCGTGAGCGGTTGGAAGGACACGTACGTGGTATGCTCTTGCAAACAACACTCCAATGAGAAGAGATACTCGGCTGCAGCCCCGACCCCTGTTGCGCCCACGTCGGACGCCACGCCACGTGGATATGTCTAATTCGTTTCGCACGTCTCGCCACGTCGGGCGTGTAAAGGGAATATTTTCTCGCAAAATAATTTCGCCACGGTCGATGGTTTTGTGAGATGTATATAAGTCACCCCTCTATTTTCTACCAAGTTCGTTGTTCCCTTCCATCGAATCTCAACCCAACAAATTAAAGCTTGCAAATGATCCGCTTTAAAGATTCCAATTAATTGTGTAGGTACAAGAGAAGTCTACGGAGAGAAGTGTGCGAAGCTCATCGGTGATCTAATTGCGAAGCAAAAAGATGAAGGAGATAAGACAGGAAGAAGAGAAAGAGATCAAAACGAAGACAGGCAGGAAGAGTGCATTATGCGGTACACTTGAGTATCGAACGGTTGTTTACTTCGCTTGACAAAATGGCTGATAAATAAACATGGACTTCTTATTATTTGCGGTAGTACAATTTAACATATCCTAACGAGCTACCTCTTCGCCTTTCAGGCAGAATAAGCAGAAGTTTGAACAAGACAATTGTGGTTTAAGATAAAATGCGATATCTTTGTAATAAAATAAAATAGCATTGTATAGCTGAATCAATCATGAACAAATATACGATTTAAAATCAAGAGTCAGAACGAATTCATAGTATTAATTATTGGCTGGATTATCTTATCACATTTTTATTTATAAGATTATCAAATTAAAGTCTTGCTTTATTTTTAAATTGCGTTTCAAATAAATCTAATGTAATCTTATCGTATTTCAATATATCTAAAGAAAGAAATCTAATTGGTGTCTTTATTATCAACAAGCATAATATTGTTTTTTTCTAATTATTCTTATCAATCAATCTTGATTGTCAAATATTATTCATCAAATATTATTAATTCTGATTGTTATGTTGACTATACACATACACACACACACACACACACACACACACACACACACACACACACACACACACACACACACACAAACACACACACACACACACACACACATATATATATATATATATATATAAACAATATTGACTAAAATAAAATACAATTTCTGCGATAAGATCTCATTTTACGAAAAAAATAATGGTGCGATGCACAACCCAATCATATGCCGGTCGAAGATTCGATAATCGCAAGGAAGTTCGCAGACGCGATATGCCCAGCGGCGTCCAATTACTGATCAGTAATTGGAGCAGAATTTCTGTTGAGCTCAAATTTGCGCATCGCTGTTCGATCTGTGTCTACGGGTCAGTTGCCGACTCCGCTACACTCGATTAATTAAATCGACTAACTTCAAGATTATGATTACAAGACATTTTTTTATAACGATTTGAAATTTATCGGATTAGTCAACAGAATAGATAATGGACGCGAAAATTAATGGTAAACTTAATTACCGTTCCATAAGTTTACGAAATAAGTTAGACGTAAAAAATTTTAAAGTAATAATAATAAAAATAATATTAATATAAGTATTGTCTAATAATAATATGTCATAATAACAATAAGAAAAAATTCTTTTGTAATACTACAAAAAGTAATAAAATTTCGGAAAATCGGTTTAAAAAATTGCAACTAATATAATTAGAATAAGAAACACGTTCTTCCCCCCGCAAAATAAAAATTATTATTATATAAGTATAATTGTCAGACTTTGAATTTATGTAATTTTTCAGAATTTTATAGTCTTTTCTTTAGAACAGAAATCTTTTAGAATAATTTCAACTTTTTCTCAGAGAATTTGAATGCATACAAAAGATATTACTTCACCGTAAAATGTTTTGCTAATATATAGATATATATTCTGAAGATTAATTGATACCGAAAGTTTAATTAATCACGGAAGTTTTCAAATTATAAACAATCAAATTTGGCCAATAGTATCGCATAAAGTTTAAACTGTTCAAACCCGTTGCCATGCTTACATGCATGCAGCTCCGTTTACTATTGATTTTCACAACTTGATAAACACAGAATGTTAGTATTTAATTGACTACATTTTTCGGTTTCTTTTGTGCAAAATCATGTAACATGAATAATTAATTAATACACAATATTAACAAGTTTGTTATTAATAACAAACTTTAACTGTTACTTATAAATTATTTAATATTCCGAATTACATATAGAGAAACATTCCTCCAGTTTTCCACATTTATTTAAACAATTTTATTAACATAAATGTGTGTCAATAATTATTTTTTTTATCATTACTTTAAATATTAAATTTTAATAATAAACTTTGAAAGAACATAAATAGTGATTATGCTGCGCTATTAATTAATATAAATATAATTAAATATGAGATTAATTATACAACTAATTGAACGATAAATTTGAATCAATTCGTTCCATATCTGTGATATATCGTCATTGATTGAAAAATTTGAAAATAGCGAAACTCTATTCAGTGAGTAACTTTATTCTAATGCTGTCCAATACGAATTAATAAAGAGAGATTAATAGCTTTAAGTTTAATATAATAATATAATAATGTAGTAATAAAATAATGTTAATAATTTAATATAATAATATAATAATAAGATGTGAAGAGGTTCGTATAAATATAAATAATTGGAATTTAGTATTACACACATATCGATGTTTCAAATAGCATTTTTTTCCTTAAATCACTCGATTCAAACCAAAGTTTCACATATTATTCCGCGCTCTAACTCCGAAACTGGTGTGTAAATTACATTTAAATTGGCGAGGAATTTAAAACGAGATGCAAGATATATTTAAATTCAAGTATCACTGGAGAAATAATTATTACCCGTAAATATCGTAAAACGATAATTTATAATTTCCATCCTGTGTCGTTGTATTTTTACTTTAAATGAAATGAAATTTAAACAAATAAATTACGCAAAATATCTATTTGGATAAACAAACAAATCGTCTCTTTGATACTCTTACTATTAACTGCAGGGGTATTAATCGCGCGGGCTAATCATTGTTAAATAGGATGTAATTGAGTTTGCTTCTATTGACTCGATTGCATCTCAAGGGAGAACAATACATGGAAGCAACTCGCGTCACTGCCTGTCGACTTTCGTGTCTACGAATATCATAATAACCTTGGATACGTGACTGTACGCAACAAAAAATGAGTGCCGAATGCCAAACATCGGTGTTAACTAAGTCGACTATAACATATTTATGTATGGCAAAATAAATGTATGTCAACTATTTATTTATTACGTTTCCAGTTTTAACTTCGATAAATGGATTATTACTCTATGTATCAGTATATTTTTATGTAGAAAAATGGATATTAAAAAAACAGTATTATGCATCTATCTTCTATTGTATTATTATAATTAAAAATTTATAAATTTAAGTTTAATAATGAAAACGGCGGTAAAAATAATTATGTAATATATATTTATGTTAAACTTATTTTTCTTTTATAAAATAACAACTTTTATATAGTAACTTCGTAGAGAAACACTTCTGATAGTGTGATAATGAAATATTAACTGAGTTCTACAACGTATATGATATCTGAATATAAGAAATTAATAACGAAACCAGCAGTGAATAGTAAAAATTAATATTACTTATGAAAATCAATAACTGATGAAATATTATAACAGACGCAAACTATACGCGATATTATTTTTCAAATTTAATTGCTTATGATGAAATAATTCTATTACAATTTTACATTTTCATCGAAAGATTTTCGATTTCAAAGTTAATCTCCGTAATATGCTAAAATATTGTATGGTTATAGTTATAGGAAGCCCTTTAGATCCATGTATTTTTATATTTTCACAAAGTTTGAGAAATGATAGAAAGATGACCTAGAAATTTTAGCAGTATGTGTACATATATACCTAGTTGATAATAAACTGTGGTGACCCACTAAGAAACAGAGTTAGACAACTGTTCCAAGAAAATAAATCCGACGCAAGACGGGGGCAAGCTTACATAGGAAATTCTCTTTGAGCTATTCCCATCTCATCTAACCGCTGTAAGACATCCTTCCTCGCATTTCCGTTTCCCTAATTAAGAAACCTCGTCGTTCTCCCGGTACTTCGGTATGACGGTGTCGTTCGCTTCCTCGCGACGGACTTTGATGGCCATTAAAGCATCTTAGAACATCTTAATCCGTGTCAGCAAGAAAGTTTGGCGATCATATTCGAGAATTCGTTTCTGTGCGCAGAGCTGATTACGATGTCTCTGATTATGACATTGTTATGCGAATAATTCTAGGAATGTGCATTAAAATATCAGTCTTCTGTTACGCTATATGCTATTAAATAATTGCTTTAAATATTTTTATAATTATTGTAAAAAGAAAGAGAAACAACATTTCTTAGTTACAAGAATAAAATATAAAACTTTTTTCTTTGCCGATTTATAATTTTAGTATTTTTTCATAATTTATAATAATTTTAATATTTTTTCATGTAATAAGCTTTTGTGTTTTAATTTCAAAACATGTTATTTTTCGGTGTTAATCGTAAAAGTAAAATTAAAAAGAATGTTACATATGCTATATTATTTTTGTTTGCCAATATTAATTATGATATCTAAACTTTCCCCAAAACAAAAATATTGACTTCATATTTTTTAAAGATACTGTTATCAATAAGTAATACAATAATTATGATACATATATATGTATATAAATTTTGTTTAATAAATGTTAAATGTATTATAAATATATATGTTGTGGAGATTAAATTTTATTTATTTCTTGCAACAAACTTCTTGCTTTTGAGAGCTGGATATTTGTTGCTCAATACAACCTTTTTATTTCCGAGATATTAATGGTTTCGATTCTGCGAGCACGCAGAATTAATCTCAACGCTTGAATATTTTCGTAACGCATGGAGATCCAATTAGTGTTAGGTACGCTCTGATGTTGTTGAAGTAATTATCCCGTAATTGATACGCCGCGTGCAATCAAACAAAACGAAAAATGTCTCAAATTAAGGAACGCCCGTGCTAGCGTGCTCATTCGAGATAGCTGAAAATTATTCCCGAATCAGCCGTTTCGCTAACCCCTCTCGGCTCCCCAAATGCAAAGCGCGACGCTTAGGGTGAATTTGCCACGCGGTTAGTGTTTCGAGCTCGGTTGGTTGCAAAATGTTCCATGCTGAGTATATAACTCGGCAACAATTTAAGCGTCGCATTATCGTCGAAGGATGAAGTCGGCGGATAACCACCGACTTCATCCACGCGGGATTAGTCGGACATTCGCATTCTCACGTTGCTCTTCTGTTCCTCCTGGCTGCTGCTTAATTGCAGATATTTAAATGACACGTTTTTACAAAATTGAAAAAGATACCATTTTAAATATATATTTGAACAAAAATAAAATATATAAAATATAAAATCGATTGTTCAACAAATGTGTGTTAAAAAATTATTTGCTTAATATTTTATCTTTTAATATTAAATATATCTTAAATATAAAATTACTTTTTTTGTAAGAAAACAATTTAAATTCATAATAAGAAGAGAATACAGATCGATATGTAAAAACTCCATCAAAGAGACTTAATGTTTTCAAAGCTAAATTTAATTGTTCATATTTCATAAATGATTTTATATACATTTCATCAAATTTCGCATCGATAAATTTTTCGGTTTTGAAAAATTTTGGTTAGTTCCAAGTTGAACAAGAATAGTAATATCACATCTTTTAATTTAAATTTAATTAAATTAAGTATAATGTATATTAACTGTTTCATATTTTTTAATAATTAAGATTCTCGCTGACAGAATAATAGTTTTATATATTTGGTAAATAAAACCTCTATAATTTATAAAGGATAGGAAAATATTAAGAATTTAAAAAATTTTTAAATAACTTAGTCTAAGTAGATGAGTCGGGATAATATCGATTATATATATTATAAATTTTTTAAATCAGTGTTAATAAAAAGTATGTAATTTCAATTTATTATAGAGGTAAAGCAAATTTTATTGTACCTCTCATTACATTTATAAATTTTTTAACACATTAGATAAACCACTTTATTATTATTACGGAGAATGACAAAGATGTACGGAAAATGCACGTTATCGGAAAATTACTCATGGACTCAATAGCGGATTTTCATTACCTAGAAGCATAAGTTTTTGATAATTCCATTTCGCAATTCCTTTCTACGATTTCATCATCGGAATGGGAGATAGCGATGCAAAAAGCTTCATTAGACATTCCGTGCGCGAGAACGCGATCGTATGTTGTAAAAGACACCGTACGGTTATAGTACGCGGCCGTGCGTTTATCGCCGATAATTAATCGTGGAAGAGTGGCCGAATCAAAGGAATCAAAGGAACGAGTCGATTCGGCACGAGCGTGGATTATACGAGGGGCACGAATTTAATTTCCTCCCTCTGTCTGCCAATATACCGGAGGGATTCGTAAGCGAACTAATTATTTTGCGAGCCATCCACCCAGTGGATCGTCCCGATGAAGAAAAAAAGGAGAGAGCGGAAAAGGAAAGAGGAAAACCGGAAAAGAAGTCATAGAGTCTGCCTCATATAGTCTGCTTGAAAAATTTCTTTTTGTTTTTAAGTCATTATTTACTTTAAAAGTTAAAATATCAATTCGTTTTTAAATACGATAATATTAATGTCATAAAGAAAGAGAAAAAGTATTATACTATAAGAGTATTTTGGAATTTTTATTAACATCTTATAAAATTTACTTAACAAAAGTCGGTTTGTAAAATGTAATTTTAAAATATGAAATTTACTAGCAGTTGTCATATCATTTATTTTAAACTATTAAATGACTTTCAAATTTATTTATTTTACGTAAAAATGTGCAACAATTGCATAATGTCACCATAGTACTCAGTTTAGAATATTAATATACATCATTATTTCGTAGGTTACTTGACGCGCGTACGTTTAAAAAAATTTGTTTACAGAATTTAGTTCCAATTCTATTTTATTGATGTTTTCAAGGAAAATGCAGCGTTGCAGATTTCGTTGATACGGCCCTGCCAGAAACGGATGGGCGATCGAGCCGCGCAATAAGCGAAAGTTATTTTGCCGCTGCA
>QKQZ01034530.1:0-21870 GCA_003595255.1 Solenopsis fugax
AGTCGGCGCCGCCACCAATGACGACGACGACGACGACGACGACGACGACGACGACGATGACGTCGCGACGGAGTGCGGCCCGGCTATACCTCCGACGTCGTTATCGTTCGCCGCCGCCACCGCTGCGAATTTTAATGGAATAGTTGCGTTGTCGCCGCGAAACGATACCACGGCTCGCGATTTGTCACGCCGGCAGAAACGCAGACGATCGTTTCGTCCCTCTCCGCGAATACTCGAGGAAAGTTCTGACGCTGCATACAAATGGAATTAGACGATATCATGTACATTCTAAAAATTCCACTCGTCCTCTTACATTATGTTTTCTTTGTACAACTCCCTTTCGACCTATACAACTGATTATCGGGATTTTAATAAAATTTGAGAAATTGATTTTTTTTTTATTGAACGGATAGACTTTTCTAATTTTTTTTCCAACGTCCACTAGTGGCCATCAAATTCTATTCTTGGTTTGCGCGCGAGTCAGTATTGCAGCTAGCCAATACGAAGCAGAGTCGACAGCTGAGGGAGCTCTAGGGGGCTGCGATATTACCTTTCCCTTATGATTGCACCGAGTTGTCAACAATGTCGCTGCACGAACTTGAAAAGGCTCGTGACGTTCTTTTGAAGGAGAGGATCAGTCTTTATTTCTACCGGTCGCGAAAGAAAGCTCGCCAGCACTCGATTTAGGTGTAGATTCCGCGTCTAAATCGTTTCATTACAAGATTTCGTAGGGGGTCCCGGCGCATCTGCATTAAACGTAACCCGAAACCGGTTCGTCAACCTCGTATCAACCTACTAAGTTTCTTTTTTCCACGTCGATTTATTGCTCGTCACGTCGTGAAAGATGTCGACGAGCTCGCCACGGTTTGAGAATTGTTCTTGATGGAACGGCGGATATTACGATAAATAACCGGTTCTTGCGATAGTCGCAACGGATTAAATATACATTAGTCTTTATTATGTGCGTCAATTTTAATAATTGTCAATACTCTAATCTTAATAAGGCACACGATTTTTTTGTCACGAGTACTTTAATTACTTGAAAATATTCTTACACCAAAAGCTATTCCTTTTTTTTTCGTTCTATATTTTTTGCTACGTATTGAATGCTAATGCTTTCAGTACATGGACTTATGTAACCATTTCAGCTTGACGCATACAAGCGAGATTATCGTGCATTAGGGTAGTAAATAAAACGCTCACTAATGGAACATCGCAATTCCGCGCTCGCACATTCTCTGCATTATATTGCCGTCGATCAGTACGACATGTATCAGGAATTCCAATTATCCGTGTGTTTTGGGTCATATAAACACGGTATCGCCTGTCTGTATTTAAAAGTTATCAGATATTCCTTTTAACGTTAGGTATGCAATCAATTTACAATTATCCAGATATTTCCACTTTAACTTTTTTACACAGTTATCTTCGTGCGCGTACGGCCAACAATATTAAAGCTTGGAAACGCACAGTCATTCTCAATATCGTACATTCGTAATAACATAGAGTTCGAAGCTACGGATGCAATGTGCTCGGTGCCCTCGCATATTGCATTCCGTCGAAAGGTGTTCTTCATTCAGTACCAATCATGTAGAAGCGCAGGACGTATGCGAAATATTAGATCCGCATTTCCTTTCGCGACGGCTGGGATCGCCGCCGTGTCATGTCCCGAAGGGCCATCGCGGTGGGAAGCTTGAAATGTGAGTCAGAACGAAAGCGAATGTAGTCGATTCGAGAAGTGATTCGTCGGGGGCACCCACAGGCGCCCACGCCACGCCTTCGAACCGGGTCCCACTCCTTCGTATTTCCACCCAATCCACTCTGCCTCTTTTCCTTTGACCATGCTGCTTTTCATGTCGCTCGACGCGTCGCCCCAGAGAAAGAGAGAGTTCTCGCTCGATGCGTCCCGTTTTCGAAAAGCGCCGTTCCGCGTTCAATCCGGCCGCTTTAGAGGGATGAAAAGGACCTTGGTCGGCTCACTCGCAGAATACACATACACGCGCTAACGACCGGTCATCTGGTCGAACAAACAAGAAGCCTCAACTCAAGAGATTAGAATATCGTGATATTGAATTCACATCTCTATTAATACGTTTCCGCATATAACTATCTTGAAGTAAATTGATCGAAGAAAATATCAAGCTTTAATAGGAAGTTCGTGCGCTCATATATAACATTTTTGGCGCAAAATTTATTAATAATAATGTGACATGTATGCGAAATTTGCTTCTGATATTTGCAACAGAATTCGATTTCCTGTAGCATCTTTATTTCGTCGCATATGTATGTGATGACGATATCAAGGCACATGCAGACATGATGCACCTGTTTGCTTCCCAGAGGGTTCGATTTAAAATTGGTTGATTGATAAGACCCACTTCAATTGGGGCAGATTCATCGAGGACTTCACGTCGGTGATCAAAACGTGATTCTAATCGCGATGAAATAATGAGATATTAATACGTGAAAATGGAGATGTAAAATATTTATGATATTTTTCCTTTCGTTCGCTTATTATGATTTATTCTCAGCGTTTGCACCTCAGACCAGCGTGCAGCGCGCCGTTCATTATCCAATTTGACTTCCACATTCTGTGAGTTATATTCAGATCTTGAAGCACAAGTTCCACCTCGTTCGCTGTTAATACGTGACCTGTGTTGAAAACGCTCTAAAATAAATAATACCGTAACGACGTTGGACATTGCGCGTCACGACTCGCATTCAAATTTCAAGGAGAGAGAATAATTACCTCGCATCGCCTAACGCATCGTGTCGGCGCACGGAAGCATCGTGCCGCTTTCTTCGGGTCGGCAGAAGCGAATGTACCATTGAATAATGCAGACAGCAACGAGCGCGATTCCGCGCACGCACGTGACGCACAAACTACAACGAAGCGTGCGCGCGCGCGCGCGCGCGCTTTTTCCTTTTTTTTTTTATGTCGCATCGCGCACAGGGAGAACAGTGCATTCACCAGGAGGGCGCAATATCTGGAGGACCGCGTTTCGCCATCCCTCCCTTCGTTCGCCCCTTTTCCACTCTTCAGCCCTCCGCCTCCGCCTCCCTTTCCCGCCAGGCGCATGGGTCGTTGACCTGACCTGGTGAAACACATACGCGGGTCCTTACGCGGACTCTGAACCGTACGCTGCGTTCAGATGAGAGGATTTTACAGAGACTCCTTTACGACGGAAAGGGGTAGGCGGTGGTGAACGGCCGGATGAAATATGAAAGGAAAAGAGAGAGACAGACAGACAGAGTGAGAGAGAGAGAGAGAGGAGGAAAGAAGCGCGCACTCACATGCGAAAGGAGTCACATGCGCATTAGATTGTCTTTCTCTCTCTTTCCCCATTCGAACAGCCTTCCTTCCCTTCTTTCGTTACGTGCACTCGCGAAACGTCGTTTATTCGCACCGCAGGCGAGCCTCTCTTTCTCCGTTGAATACGTCCTTTCCTCCTCTTCCTCTCCTCTTCCTCTGTCTTCTCCACTCTGGAAGCATCGTTCATTCGCACCCCGTGCTCTCGGGAATATAGGACGTGCGTAAGCCTGGCAACGAGTCACGCGGTGATGTATGTCCCGTACACGGTGATTTATATGTATAATCGCGCGATAACGCGGCGCGCTGATTAAATTTTTCTCGTCCTGAACGAAGCGCAGCTCCTCGCTCGTCTGCGATTCTCTGACTACTTCTTATGAGTTTTCATCAGTACGCGCGCGATTACAAATAGACATGGGCCGGAAATTCAATATACGTGTGCTTGCAAAACCGGTATGCGATTTATATGTTCTATTATTCGTAACCGTGCGCCGTCGGGCTTTGAACCTTCCTGACATTTCAGGAGGACACGAAGAGGACTGTGCGAATGAATAATTTAATGGCGATCAAATAGTGGCGGGTTGCCTCAGGAACTTCATTTCGGTCGTCTGATGAAATATATACTTCACTTGATTTTATCCTTTAATATAATATTATATCATTTTTTAGTATCTCACATATGTGCACAATATTGTAGACAGTACGTAAACAGATATCTAACAATATTTTATATTTCTATTTTTTTCTTACTTTTATTCTTTATAATATGATTTTCCTTTGTCAAAAGTCAACAGCTCTGTTTTTACAATTAATTAAGAAGCAATGGAGCATTTCATGTATATTTTTTATATTAAAATATTTATAATACACAATGGCGCGCGCGTGCGTGTGCGTTTTCGTGTAACTTTTATCGCTACAGCTACAACTGACAAATATCAAAGAAATCAATATATAGCCAATGTCAAAGCATAGATGTAAACAGCCTCGTTGAATACAGC
This sequence comes from Solenopsis fugax, assembly GCA_003595255.1. Taxonomy (NCBI): domain Eukaryota; kingdom Metazoa; phylum Arthropoda; class Insecta; order Hymenoptera; family Formicidae; genus Solenopsis; species Solenopsis fugax. The sequence continues at coordinate 4,309 of QKQZ01034530.1, forward strand.
GACGAATCATCATGCGCGATGCGACGTGTCAACATTCGCGCACAGCCGAGCGCATTGACCCGGTCAATCCGGCTGTCGCGATGAATGCGCGTAAGTGCAGTCTTACGCAATACGTGCGAGAAAAGGGTGGCCGATGGTTGGAGAGGTCGGGACGTAATGCTGAACCGCGGGAAGGGAAGGAGCGAAAGATCGTAGCGTCAAGCGCGCGCGGTAGGAAACGCATAACATAGAGGGGGAGGACGGGCATTGTGCATTATGGATACGCCGCTATTCACCCCGCTTATTACTTCCTACATACCGGCCCTCTTACCCAGGTACGCACGAAACGTCACACGCACGCGTTTCGTTCTCAAGGAACGCGCTTCAACGGCCGTTCGCGTGCAGCGACTTTGCGGTCATTCCGCGGAAGAACAGGGAGGAGGGTAGAAAAAATAAAAAGGAAGAAGAGAGAGAAGAAAAGAGAGTGTCGAACCAGTCGGAATTTTCTGAATTCATTCGACTCATTTCCCCTCTCTTCGCGAGTAAATCGGTGATAGTCGCGGGGTTTGTGCGCGACAACGCTTGCATTTTTCAAAAGCATGTATACGGATAGCTTAGTCGTGGAATACGATAGCCTGATAAATAATAAACCAACCTTTCCGCATGTTACAGGTCAGCAACCTAAAGGTGGTGACGTCGTCGTCGAGGATAATAGTCAGAGGGATACGTTGAGTTGATATTGCGTTTACGACATTATTGATTAAGCAAGATGTGCATGGAGAATGTTTTCGAGCAACACTATTTTATTTGTCATAAGTTTTAGTAGAATTTACTTTTGTAAAATTACATTTCTGTAAAATTATTTTAAGGTAATGATACACATACGTTTCTTGAGAATTATCTGTGTTATTCATTTTATTTTATGTAAGAGAATGCCTAAATATTTTATTATATAGATTTAAATTTTATGTGTATGCTATATTAATATATATATTATATATATTACATATATATATTGATATAGCATACACATAAAATTTAAATCTATATAATAAAATATTTAGGCATTCTCTTACATAAAATAAAATGAATAACACAGATAATTCTCAAGAAACGTATGTGTATCATTACCTTAAAATAATTTTACAGAAATGTAATTTTACAAAAGTNATAGTTCTCGTAATTTTGTTTGTTCAAATAAACTGACAAGTCGGTAAATATAGCGATGAAATATATATATATATATTTAATCGCTATATTTACCGACTTGTCAGTTTATTTGAACAAACAAAATTACGAGAACTATCCTCAACCAACAAACACCCCAAACTATAGTTTTACATTGACGGGTGGCTCGTCGATTTCGAATTTAACAGCGCAGCGAGAGGTGGAGCGAGAGAGAGGAGAGGAGTCTATGGCGTAGGATTAACAACCGGATAATGAAGTCAGTGTTTCATGCCCTGTGAAATTGCGCTCACTCGGACCGCCATTCGATTCTCGTTTTGATTGCGCCATGGGCGAAAGCACAATGGCTATAAACCGTCCAGCGTTGAGCACCATCGCTAGTAACCCTCCCTCCCCCCCCTTTTGTTCGATGGAATTTTCGGGCTCGAGATTTTCCAGATTTTTCAACGCGCTCGTCAACGCTTTGAAATCGCACGTTAGCCATTTCGCCAATGCTTCGACGTTCACGACTCCGTTTTGTGAAATTAAAAGCTAAAACGAACGTAGAATTGACTGTTTCGACAGAAATTCTATTAATTCTTTACTTCGTCACAGCAAAGTATAAAATATATAGAGTACATAGAGATTTAAGATTCTTTCATTATAAGTTAAAATAAATTCTTTGTAAGCAGTATTACAAATAAGTACTGCAAGATAAATGAATATTCTTATTTCTCTCGCAAAGCATTTTGAGAAAAATGTCATAGGAAATAGTCATTTTTTAATCTTGGAATAATACATTTGAAAATATTGAAAATATTGTTATCATGAAATTGATCGATAATACGATAATACGTTTAAAAAGATTTTACAGAATTAAGCTATATCATTATATTATTTTACTATTAAAAGTCATTGTGTGTAAAATACATAGTCTGAATGCCACCGAACTTGATCAAAATTTTTTGTTAACTTCTCAATTTGGTGCAGGGTACGTTTTACAAGATTTTTCGCGTCGAATTTTCCCGGGTTTCCTGACGGCCATCTGCGCGCCGCTTTCGAAATGGCATCCACTATTTCACCCTCGCGAACTTTCACGGTGTATTATCGGGTAGGCCTCTCTCTCTTTTTCCTCTGTTTTTTAAAATTCTCACTAACGCCATTACCGTGGACGTATACCGGCTGTTTTTGCAAGCCGACGCGACGCCCGGAAAAGATTTGCCGGACGCTCCCTGCATACGATCGCATGACGCGCCTGCTCGCTGTCGCATTTAAACACGTAAACGAATTAACTCGAATTTCAATAATCCGTTTAGCCCGCGCCAGGGATTCTCGTCCCCTGGGCTGTTTCGGAAAACTGCTCGGCGTATGGAGCAATTTTGTGCATCGTAAACAAAATTATACCGGACGTAGCGGTGCACTTTGCGGGAATTCGGCGTAACATCTCTTTCTCTTCTTACAAAAGCTTATACGACATAGAGAAAATTGCGTTTACTATTGCAATGAAATAAGGATGGGTCTTTATCGCTATTATAATTTACAGTAAAGTTAAAGATACATAATATTGCTATTCATAAATGTCACGTATCTGAATATTTATCGACAATTGCCAATCGTAGTGGGATAGCGTTAGAGATTCGAGTGGTGCGATGCAAGGTGCTGAAAATGTGGTTCCACGAATCGGACGGACGTGCAATCACGTGGCTTTTACGCCACGGCGCCCCTCGATGAAAAGCAAATGAGTGGTTGTTGGCCGCAGAGACGACGATGATGATGATGACGATGATCATCATTACCGCGGTGTTTCGATACGATGACCCCGCTGCTGCAGTACCGATGATTCACGAACGCTTATTAGCTCTCGGCTCTCTTACTCACTCTCTTTTTCTCCCTTATTATCTCTTTCTATCACCCTTTGCTTCTCTTACCCTTTCGTTCTCTCTCTTCCTCTCCCTCGTGCCGCCGTCAATATGAGATAACGAACGGTAGATGGTCGCGTACGACAGCCGAATTGCGACTATCACTCTCACGATCTATTATTTACGAAACTTAACTCTATCGGACGTTCGTTAGATGCGGCTTTGAAACCGATGAAATAAACAGGATTAATGTTTTCATCTTTCCTGCGCGGTGTAACCGAATGAAAGTATAAATCAAGCCGCGCGCAATCATCATCGTCCACGCCCGACCCTCGGGACACAGTTGAGTAGGCGATCGAATCCGCGTGCAGAACGATGATGATGATGATGACTATCATTGTAGCTTGCGCTGATGATCTCGTTAGGGCCACGATGGCTTCCGCCGTGGGTGATGCATGCAATATAATGCAACGTTTCGAAGTGGATAAAAGTATCAATGGAATTAATGCCGGCTTTAGAAAACATTTTTTCACCACGATCACTTTTGATCAGTGTTTTACAAAATGTGATGTGTGATTAAATGTAATAAAGATTTTATTATATACCGATCACTCTCAAGCCGCACGAATCGGTGATCCGGCGTTCTTTTCAACCCCCGTCGTTCTTGGTCCCCAGCGGAATCAATATGGGATGATGAACTGCGTGGATTGAAAGCGATCGCTGGTGTTAACAGCGTTATAACATCCAAGCCTAGGCCGGGATCTCTCTGTATTGCCAGCCGGTGCGGTCATGATGTCCGCGGTATTTTGCACGCTGTGACCCCACGTTGTGAAACCCACCATTTACCTCTATCTATCACGATCATTTGGTGGCTGGAGTCGCGGTGAAAGCCACGGTTGCCGCCGTGGTCATTCGACAGTTTCACTTGAGCGTTTAATCCTCGACGCTCAAGTATCTGTGATCTACGCGTCGACTAGATTCAACGTTGAATTATGAGAAAATTTTCTTTTTGTTTTATGTCCTTTCCATTTCGTATCTTTTCTCTGTTATTTCAAGCTTTTTAGGGATCAAATAACCCGAACACGGTTTGTCGCTCTTCTCTATGCATAACGCATACACTCTCCTGGATATCGTTTGATCTACAAGCTTGTTTACCCTGTTACGCGAATAAAGCCGCGTCTGCGATTGGATCCACCGCGTCCACGTCTCGTTTCCGATTCAGCGCTTTTTTGTTATAAACGAGAGCAAGTTATTTTCTTTTTTAAAAAGACGGGGTCGACGAAAAGTAGAGTGTGCCATTATTATCGCGCGACTGACGAATGATAAAAGGCTTGACGTTTATTAAGATGAGTATAACGAGATTACGTCCATTAATTGGACGCGTTTTCCAAGTAACGATGTATTTACCCTTTTTCCCTCCCACGAAGATTGCTGAAGAACGAACTGCATGGAACTGACATTAAGCACCGCTTTTTATGGAGCGCCGCAGTTAGTCGCGCATTTTATGCTCGCATACTCATCGTGTCGAATCATGATGATCATTTTTCAAGAAGGCCATCAAGAGCGATATAATTGATTTAATGTTTTGTCTTCTTTCCTTAAAAAAGTTTACTTCTCCGCGCAAATGTCGAAATTCAAATATATTAATCTCTGCTAATAGGATAAAAATTTTTCCCCCTATCTTTATTTTTTGTTTTTATATGAAATCCTAAAAATTGATGTACGCCACGTATTCAGAGGGGAAATTATATTATCCATTTATTATTAATCCGCCGAGTATTTCTCTCTGAGAGCAATTTCTACTGAAATTATATCCCTTCTAAATGCCGCGCAGAAATTTTCTATATTTTCCATCTGTATTTTCCATTGAAAATATGTGCGAAAATGATAGTGAAAAAATCCAAAGAAATCAGTATTCGAAATGAAATATCGAATGGCTTCTTTCGACGGTTACAAACCAGTGGTTCAAGCATCATTGACTTCGAGTTTTGCGTTCCCTACGTTGAACGCGAGATTCTCTCCTGCTTTTCAAGCTAGAGATACCGATAAACGTGCATTGTTCGCGAATGAAAGTACATGCAGACACGCCAGGAATTGCACTTTCTTTACCCGAAAAATTTTCATTTTTTTTTTACTCGAAAAAACGCGTAACCCGACCGCTCGTCTGACCCGTTGGAGATAAGGAATTAAAAGTGTGGATTTTGCTTGGTTTATTACGAATTAAACGTAATGCCGTCGGCCGTGAAAAAGTGCTCGTCGCTCGTAAATGCAAATAGCTTGTGTGCGTAAACACGTACGTATGCGCGTGCATAGGTCGGTTGGATTAAGTAATATGCGGAGCGGAGTGGTGGAGGATTTTACCCTTCTCGACGTTCTTTTATGAGGGTTTTTCTGTGTGAACGTATATGTGTGTTTCTCGCTGAAATGTTACTCACGTTATATCACGTCGCTATGTTCCGGTTCCGTCATATTATTTCGCGATCGATAATTGACGTAGGGGAAAGAAATGCGGAATATTTTAACGGAAAGATGAAATTATCAAAACAAAAAAGAATATTTAGCAGAACTTTATCTTAATTGTAATGAAATTGTATCAAACTGAAATATTTATTAGAAATTAGCTATTACACAAAAAAAAGAAATTCTTGTTTTAAAAATATCTTTATTTTTAAAATCTTAAATATTGAAATAAAAAATTAAATAGCATTAAATAGACATAATTCGCTTACATGAAGAATTTTGTATAGTTTCATTAACAATTATATATTTTTTATATTCAATTATAATTTTCATGAGTTAAAAGAAAATAATATCGGATAAAATATAACAATATCTTCACCCCAAGAATTAGAATTTTTTAATGCTATTATTGTAAAAAATCATATTGTTCTTTAAATGACTATTATATTATAATATTAAAATAAAAATATATTTTACAGAATGTATTAGTTTTGATACTAATATTCGAAACTGTTTTTTCTGTGTATAACTATTTGTATCGTTTATGCAATTTATCAGTCATGATACTCATGATTTATATTACCTATCGAACTCAGGTGCATAAGAGTGGGTGGAATTGCTTTTCTGATGCCTTCCTGGAATACGCATCGCTATACGCGTGTAAGTACTAGCAATAATGCAGCGATATAACCGGTGTTTAGTACTCGTATTATCGTAGTCCGTGTTTGACCACGGCTTGCAGCCGCGGTTATTTGCACTATACGCATCCGTGTAGATTGTACACTGGACGGATCGCGATATCGGGGCTGATGTATCGTTAAGATATCGAGCACGATATACCAACGTCGAACGACCGCGCCGTCTATATCCGGTAACGACTTCGAACGAGCGATTTTCGGCGAGAACTCGCGCGGGTTTATGGACAAACGAATCGAGGAGGGTGGAATTGGTCGAGATAACGGTTAGGCTTCAGGTGAATCCCGAATGCCCGATCGTCGAAAACTCGACGAACACAACATAATAACAGGATACATGTATATGTATAAAATAACGGGATGTGAATATCGAGTCCTGATCCAAGGTTTCCCTTTAACAAAATATGCGCTTTTAAATTATTCGTTTAACGAATAGATTGAATCGTCGCAATGCAATTGGATATGTACACGAGAGCAATGTTCAATTTGAGTTGCGTGCGCATAAAATGCTACTGCTGCACGAGAGACGTGAAGCGATAAAAAACGTTATTTGAAAACGTCATACATATATACGAACGCAGCGATTCGGCTCGCTGCGGCGTATTTGCGTCGGCGCGAATAACGAGAACTCCATGAAGGATCGTGCATTGACGTGACGCTACCGTCACGAACGGATACGGTAATCTCATCCCCTACGTCGATCTCTCGCGAATCAGTCGGAAGCGTCATTATGAAAAATACGGCCGACGCGACGGTGAAATTTCGGTTGCATCGCGAATATGATTTTGCATTGCTTTACTACTGGGTCCAGCAGTGCGTCGCGGCGCACAAATTGCCCGGGCGATCCTCGAAAACCGGGAAATTTTTACGTAGCTGTCGCGATCGTTGATTGCCACCGGCGAGAGCACCCGGACTGACGGGCGGCTGCTGGACCGCGGGAACGAATCGGTGACGGGGGAGGACTGTTGGAAAGCGGGGGTGCTTTTAAAAGTGGCCGCCCGAAAAAAAAGGCCGTTCGCGCTCCAGCGGACGTGTATACGCTCGCATGCGCAGCCGAGATACGAGGCCTCTTTACGAGCAATATCTAATGGATTGCATCGGGCGAGCGCAAACGTTAAATTTGACGTTCACGATTATTGCAGCCCTCCGGGGAGGTTTGCGCGGGTTTGCGCGGCCTTCCACGAGATACGAGAGGGTAGCGGGATAGGACGAGGTTCGACGTTAATTTTATAATCCTGGCGAAAAAGTTACGACCCGGTAGTAGCCTGAGCGATCCTTTTTCTCTCTACCGTTTCACGTCGGTCGCCGCCCCGGTATCCGTTGTACTTCTGTTTTTCATTTCGAATTTTTCTTTGCCGTAATAATTCCTTCTTCCGTTTACGGGCGCATTTAATCTCTCGCTGTGTGTCTGCGATATTTTATGCATTTTGTGCGCATTTACCATTCTCTCTCTCTCTCTCTCTCTCTCTCTCTCTTCAATTTAACAAAGTTCACTTCAGTTATGCGAAACGGGAAAATAGTTCCAGAAATGCTGTTCCGTTACTGCATAATTAATTAACAAAATTCTTTTGGAGGTGAATTAAAAAGCACATAATTGCTAAAATAGAACGTACTCGCCTATTTAAATTTCATTCCATTAACAGTACACAGAGCGGAAAATTTTTCTGTCCCTTCTTGCCTTAATTTTCGTTGCTTTCCTTTTCTTTGTTTTTTCACTTTAGAAATCGGCCCTTTTCCTTTCCTGCCTTATAAATTGCTTCAACATCGCGTACTTAAAAAAAGGGTTGTGCGATACTTGGTAAGCGGCTTGCTGTTGCCACTCCAATGGTTGTTAAGTTTAGTCAACTTGCACTTTAACGACGTTTTTTTTTTTACCTTTTTATGTTAGGAAACTTCTACCGGCTACGGAGAAACGCATTCGAAGGCGAAAAGTGCTGCGCTGCAAAGTTTAAAGCGTTCCGAACCAAACTTTATTTTTCACGGCGAGAGAAAGTTTCTGTCGCGATTTATTTTCAAATTACGTTTTTTCTCGAATTCCACCTTAATTCAACGCTATGCGTATTAATTATGTGAAGAAATAATTTAATTTATTCATTTAACTCTGCGTTTCTACACTTTTAAAAGCAAATGTTTTTAACACTTTTACAACATTGAACATGAAGTATTTTAGTTTTCATAATATATTCGTCGCGGAAAAATCGACCGCTTTAGATACCGATTTTTTTCTTTTCTTTATACCGGGAATGAGGAGACCGTAATGAGGAGACCTTTCAAGTCAAGGAGGCTGCACGTTATCTATAACGCATGACGGCATTCGTGGGGCCGCTCGCTTGTCATCGCGACGTCGCGCGTATCCTCGTTACGCATCTGCACGAAGGCGCCCGCGTTCTGCGAATCAATCCGACGTATAATCAGTACGACAAAGCGGACGCGACGTGGAGATAGGCCGGAAATGATGGTCCCGATGAGAAAGAATTTCCTCCCTATCCTCCCGTTCTTCCTCACCGAGATGGGGTTCACAATGCATCGCACAATGCAAATCGTAGTTGGAATCCGGTGATGATGCCCCGTGTTGACTGTTATACAATAAGAGTGCATCTGAGTAATAACTCAGGGTAATCATCGAAGATACACTCGCATTATTTACACATGTAGTACCGCGGCGTACAAAATGGAATACGAGAAATACGTGCGTATATTTGAAAATAAAATTTCATGCGGATCTATTGTATTAGAATCCGTATAATATTGTATAATACGTATATTTGAGATGTAGCTTTTATATTTTGATTCGATATACAAGGTATCCGCTCAAAATTTGTAAATCCCTGAAAATTCCAGGATTTTCCAGGAATTTTTCAGGATTTAAAATTCTATTAAAACTTTTACCGAAACTACTTTCCTTTGATCCTGCGCAGGACATTTACAAAACATTGAAATATAAGAAAATTGATTTCTGACTCACCGACCCGATGCGCAACGAGCGAAGTTAATCAGCTGCGGTGATTACTGTAACACACAAACATAAGATTTAAAAATTAAAATTGCGCTCAAAATAATCAATATCTCAAAAGTTAATTCTTATACATCCAGAGAAAGATTTCTTTGGGTCAAAAAATATTTGTTTGACTCAAAGAAATTTGTGCACTCTGCTATACGGTTAAAGAAAAATTTCTTTGACTTGAAGAAATTTTTTGATTGTTCCTTTTATTAAAATTAAAGAAATGGTTTGGTTGTACAACACAAATATTTTTTTTTAAATGAAAGAAATATATTTTTAAAAACCAGATTTAGAACAACTAAATTATTTCTTACATTTCTATCAGTACATTCCTTGAATTAAACAATTAGTTATTTAAATTAAACGAATAATTTAAACAAATAATTTATTTACTTTAAGAAAGATTGATAACGTCATTTCTTGAAATCAAATAAATTTATATTTTCCTTAAAGGTATTTTCACTTCAACTTAAAAAAATCAAGTTAAAGAAATGATTTCATCAATTTAAACATAACTTTTCTCAGGGTGTGTATAAAATTTTATATAAATTTCCTTTCTTTATCTTTTTTTTTTAAATTTATTACGATGAGATAGAATAAAAGAGAAAAAAGATTATTAAATTTATATAAATAAAGAATTATATTTACCCCAAGGTTGCTCCGCTGGAGCCCGATGCCTCTCCCAGGCCTCCTCCTCCTCTCAGAGTCCTCTAGGTTGTCAAGCCTCTTCCCCTCGTTGCATACGCGAACATTCACGAATAATATATTAAATTTGCGCGCGTGGACTAATTATCTAAAAGTCTTTCGCGCGACACTGCGGCACTTCGAGTTTATAAAACCCATGATATGAGTTGCCATTCGGAGGGAGTCCCGTGGATTCAGCACCCCGAGTCGACGAGTAGGACGCACGCGTACCCGCCCCTGAACAAGGGTTAAACCCCACGCGGAAGAAAACGAAATCAATGGCATTGAATCCGACGCCGCCACTTGTCTCGCAAAAATCGCGTTTAAAATTGACTCAGTCAGCGATCCAAGTGATTCACTAGGGTGCTATACCACAAGCGATGTCGACAAGGCAGGTAGACGTGACGAGAGAAGAAGGTACTCATTGCTGACGTCTAACATTCTAGACGAATCAGGAAATGAGATCCAGCCTCTCGACACGAGCGGGACCGCCAATACTGTGCCTGACCAAGTCAGATTAAACGCGATTCACCCGCCTTAGGATGGTGGGCGGTGATGAGAGCAAGAGAAACTGGCGAATCCAAGTCAACCGATCTGAATTCTTACCGCTTAGGACCGAACCGATCGTTAGAGACAGAGCGTGTAACCCTCACAACAACCAGACAGCAACATGCACACTGGGGAAACATGCCATAACGCGGCCCGGCATTTCCTCGTGCACGGGCACTCGGAATGAGACGTCGCGGTGCGCCGTAGCCACCATGCGCAACGCTCCAATAAGGAAATGTCCACTGTCAAGCAGCGGGGGTGCGATTCCCAGCCCTTAAACTAGGAGTCTATCAAATGGGAGTAATTAAAAAATACTATTTAGTCCACTATTTAAACGGCACTCCCGAAGCAAACGCGCGACGCGACGAACCGGCTACGGTTCGTTTATTTTATTATAAGTCGGCGACGATGAATGTTGTCCTCTTCTCGTCGCTTTCCACCTCGAGGAATATCTGTAACATACGTTATCCAATGGTTAGATAGGCTAGATATGTTATAAATCCTGATGTATATGTTGTACATATTTGAACTCACTTCAAGGTTGTCTCGCAGGCCTCATCTTCTTTCTCTCAGATCAGCAGGATTCGTTGCACTCACTCACTCGCGAAAATAATGCGGTTACGATCGCGCGAAGATACACTGAAAAAAGTCTGGTAACAACTATCAAATGTATAGTAAAACAATATCAATTAAATATTTTTTCATTATGTCCAAAAATAATTTTATTTTTCTAAATGTTTAATAAGTATTACCAAATCTGGTATAACTTTACTAAATATTTAGAAAAGTAAAGTTATTTTTGGTTACGTTGACCAAATATTTAATTAATACTCTTTTGCTATACATTTGGTAGTTATTACAAAACTTTATTTTCAGTGTACTTTACACGGCACTCCCGGGGACCGGTCGAGCGCGATTGGGTACTCGGTTTTCCCTTCGAAAAATCGTTCGAATCCACTGAAGAAAAGAGTTTGTAATAGCTATCAAATGTTGAGTGCCAGTGATTGAATGCCAATTAAACATATAATTAATATTACCAAAAATAATTTTATTTTTCTAAACATTTAGCAAGTATCATCCAATTTAGTAATGTTTACAAAAAGTTTAGAAAAGCAAAATTATTTTTTATTATCTTAATCAAATACATAATTATTTAAATTTATTTCACCCAATATTTGGTAGCTATTACCAAACTCTTTCTTTCAATATCCTTTTCTTTGTCCTGCGCAGGATATTTGCAAAGAATTGAAATATAAAAAAATTGATTTATGACTCACCGATCCGATGCGCAACGAGTGAAGTTACTCAGCCACCTTCTCTCAGATCCTGTAATTTAATCTGTAACGTACAAGTAAAAGAGAAATTATACCTGCGCTCATAATAATTAATATTTTAAAAAAATAATTATTTTGTTCATAGAATTTTATTTATACATTAAATAGAGTAAAATTTAATTTTTCCAACTCTTTTAAGCATAACATCATATAGTTTTATAAATTAAAATTTCTTTGCTCTAATGTTTATTTAAATTCAAATGAATAATTAAAATAAAGAATGAAAATGCAATTAGTGGCAAATAATTATATCTCAAAAATTGATAAAAATATATGGAAGATCGCGTTAGGTGCACGAACGAATGGAGTACAATGATATAGTTTTTGCGATTCGCGTATTATGCTCGGTCTCTCCCCGGTCGAAGAATGATTGTAATTACGCGGGATGAAAGTGCATGTCGCGCGTATAGCTCCTTTCTCGTTTCAACGATGCATTATGCGTTCTACCGTGGTCTTTTATATTTTCTCCTACGCCCGCTTTGTAGTTCGCCATCGTCGCGGATATAAAGATATTTTCTTTGATATTCCGATGGAGCGTTCATGCGTTTTGAAAATTTGTTGAGAAAATGTTGCCCACATCAATTTTTTACTTTTTTGAAATTAATAATGAATATTATCCACTTGAGCAAAATTGGTAAAATTGCCTTCATTTTTGAATGCGTAACACAATCATATTTCGTTCAAAATAAAAATGCAAAGAACTTATTCTGTAGACAGTATCACGAGCTTTAAGGAAGTGTAAGGAGCGACGATAAACTTTTATCGCCTCATGCCCGAAACTCCGATTAGTCGAGTAAACGATAACGATTCTTCTTACGTAATATTTTTAGAAACTGTGGTGAACCCCAATGAGCAGTTTATCCCAAACGGCACCAGTGGTACAGTAGGTTTGCAACGACACTCGGCAAAAAGCTGCCCAACCACGATTCGACTTTGATTGCGGCAGCGTCACGAAGAAGCGCGAATTCGCCGTTCTCATTCTGACCCAGTTCAATATCGTGTTTGCCGACGCGGTACTTCCGTAATACTCCATGCCCGACGAATATAATTTACCTTTAGTGGAAAAGTTTAAACGGGCTTTCTTCGGCGCACCCAGTGGAGCGCTTCTAGCTCGGCTGCTCGCATTTAAACGGAGGTCATTGGCCCGAACATTTCCGCGGGTTTGATAGCACTGCCAGTTGCTGTTTATCCTCATCTTGATATCTTATATACGTCAAGAGAGAGATTCTTGTAATTTAATCGACACACGACTGCATTGTGACTTTTAAAATAAGTACGTAATACTTTTTTATTTTATGCTATCGGATGATATCAAACAGACGAGAAACAGATTGTATTAATTTATGAGATGAGAAGTGGTTGACGTTCAAAATTTTTTTCTAATTTTATGCCGAAAGATTAGATTTGTAAAAGCTTTAACGTGAAATACATTTCACAGTTGTAGTAAATCATGAGTCAGATATTAAAAAAAGATCGAGTTTTATTATTACCTCTTCCGAACTTCATTATACTCTATCATAAGTCTACTTGCAAACTCTCTTGTCTCTTCTCTTGAAATCGAAAAGGATCGATCAGGTACGAATAATGCTGATTCGACAGAACGTTATCGAGATAGAAAATTTAACCATCAGGATTCAACGACTCGATCCCTCATCTTTAAACCCAGGACATTGCCCCGAACAGTCAAGGGGTTTGGTACCACTGGCATAGATGCATAAATGCACGACACGCACGCACGCATGCACGCACACGCGCGTACATTTGGAGATGCGTGGCGTGCGTGTGCACGCGTAAGACGTGCGTACCTACAGTACATGCAAATAAATATGCCGTGCGAGGGAACGCGGTGCAAGGAGAGGACAGAGGGAGAGGAAGAGGGGAGGGGAGCACGGATCTGCCAGCGGGGTGCAACAATAGGCCCTCAGTAGTTACCATGGTAACACCATCAATCCCTTAGCAACAGCTTGAGATCTTAAAGCCGAGGCTTCGCCGCGCTTTGTGCGATCATTTAATGACGGTGATGTCCGGGAGAAATCCGGGATCATGATGGATTTTCCCTGCGCGAAAATGGCGGCTAGTATAGGGTAGCGTAATCAAACCAGGCGAACCGCCTTTGGTAAGGATGAAGATTTTGATGTGTGCGAAATTTTGGAGATATTATCAAATCAAAGATCATTAATGGAATCTATGTTAGATTTTAATTATCAAATAAGAATTGTTTTAAGGCCTACTATAATTCTTAAATACATAATTCTTAAAATATTTAATCGAGACAAAAATTCACAGAAATCCGAGATCGTTTTCTATTGGATACATATTAGTATCCAACAGTATGTTTATTTCACTCGGAACTCACAATTGATGTAATTATAGTAATCGGCATATCATGATTTAGATAGTGAAAGTAGATCATTAGTTTGTTTTCTGAAAATGCAGTAAATTTAATATTAAGAAGAAGAAACTTCAGAATGTTAAGCTTATCGAGTCTTATAGCCATATAGCAAATATTCAGTTATTTCATTCGATCATAAATTGTCAACTGCAGCAAGACAGGAAATAAATATATGTTGATGATTTCTACTCTAGATTGATTACCTCAAATGCAGGCAGGAAGTTTCTAATTGAGTCGAGACCACCTTTCTTTAACAATCTAGTTTTTCATCAACACGCTGGGGGATAGTAATGAGAAATGAGAAAGTGATGATGTGGATCTTCCAGGTGGTCTCCGTGAATGCTTCAGGATAAGATTTTACTGATTTCTTTGGAATTCATTAGACAAACTACGAAGTGATTTTGTCGGCCAATCTGAAAATTTGATTATTATTATTACACATGTGTAACAGATGTTACTTCCAGGCATTATATCCTCGTAGATCAATTGAATATATTTTATTTCGCATTCACGCAAATGCTATTCATTGCACGAGTTGGAAATCCTTAATTGCTTTTTCTTCGTTTTCCTAATTACAGTTCGCGACTTTTCAACGCTAGCAGCCTCGTCTGTAAGACCGCCGTTCGCTCAGCAGCCACTCAACTTTCTTTCATTAATTTCTACCTGCTTTAATTCCACCGGCTCGTTTCCTGTGCGGACTAAATAATAAAACGAAGGTTGTGGGCGTATGGCCAAAGTCATGACTAAGTCCGACAGTGCACGTCAAGCGAGGGTGAAAAGAAGGCCGGCGACGGTGGCAGAAGAATCGTCCTTTTCTCGTCTTTCGTCGTCTTTCTCCGTTGAGTTCATTATTTTCTTTTCTTTTCTCGCAGCTATTCTGTTCGCGTACACTCCCCTGATCTCCATTTTATCTCTACTCCATTTTGGCTCTACTTCGGTGATTCACTCGTTGGTGCAATTACATATTTAACGCCTGAAATTTCAGTCCGAGCTCGTGTTTCCTCCTCGAAATTTCCGTACTCTCTCATTGACGGCGCACCGGACCTGGCTCGCTCTATCAGGATCTAGCTTAATCCAGCCGCTCTTACGAAGCCGATGAAATTCTTGGTTAATTAGATCGCATTCAGCTGAGTGTGCGTGTTTCCAGTCTGTAATATTGGTTTGGTTACCTTCCAACAGTGATTCCCATATTTCATGTTGCGGAATTCGTAGAAAAAATTCAGTTTATGTTGCGCGTGCATTTCTATTTCTCGTAAAATAATTTTTATAAAATCATATATTTTATCATGTATATTGTATAATATGAGAATTATTTTCTTAAAAGATTTATCTAATTTTTAATATCGGATTATATTTTATATATCCATAATTATATAAATGTTATTCTTACTTCTTAAATTAATAAAATTCCAATTAATCCCGCATTTATGTATTATATGATAAACATATGTACAGACATAACATATAGAAGGTAAGGAAAAAGTATAGAATAGGTAAAATATCTCAAAGTCAAGGCATCTGAGAAAAAATAGTTTCATATAAAAATTGTAGGGTTGACTTTGAAATTCCTTCATATCTGCGTTCTAGATCAATTGGGTATTGCCGTTTATTTGATGTATTTATTGAAACTCTGCAACTTTTACATGTAACATTTCTTCTCAGATGCCTCGATTTCGTGATGCCTGATATTTTACGGTTCCATGCTTTTTTCTTCACCCCGTATATGAGCATTTTATAAACGTTTGTAAGCGAGAAATCCCTTCGTAAGCTGATAAATTGATTGATTTTCGCTAATTGATTTGCACATGATCGAGCATTCCCTGCGACAAGAATGTTTCAAAATACGAAGGGCGCAAGTGTTCATTCTGAATGCCGTGAATACATCTGCATGTAGATTGATTGATTTCTATGCGTTACAGGCATCACCCGCAATCCTGTAAATTGATTCTTAATTAACTGTCAAGCATTGGACACTTGAATCGGCGTGTTCCATGAATTGTATTGACGTAACGTGCAAATATATTTCACATGTGAAATCAAGAATAGCTGTACCATTTTAAATGTGTATAGAATAGAAAATTATATTCTGTATAATTATAATGTATATTTGTTTTTGTTTTATTATTTATATTTTATCGCTTTTAAAAGTTGCCTCGAAATTAATTCGACGTAGTTTAATTAGACTTCTAATTAAATTTGTACTAAATAATTAATCTGGCTCAAAAGGCATTCTAATTTTAATTAGTATTAAAAATGAATTGTAAGTTAAATTTTAATTCATCTAAATTACACTTTATATGATACTTTTAACCATGTTAATGAGAATTCATTGCAATCTTTTCGATTAAATAAAACAGCATTAAAATGGCTGTATTATATACACATGTATACAAACGCTCTTTTACTAATTACAAACCGGACAAGATATATTTAGAAAGAGATATTTAAAAGGGAGAAAAGAGAATAGAGAGATATAGAACGGGAAGTAAACATGGTAAGTGGATGAAGCTACGTAGTTAACAACTTCATTCCCTGGAAAGATAAAACGGAAAGCGTGTTGAAGCTATCTAACACGTGGCCCGACGGAACGCTAGGAAAAGAAGAAAAAGAAAATGGAAAAGCGGGAGAAAGAGAAGAAAACGACGGCGACGTCGCGGATATCTTTATTCTCGTCGAGTCCGATATTTATGGCGGGGATGCGTCTCGACGAAGTGCCGTTGGCCATCGACGCAACAGGTAAATCGAGTGATCAAGCGTCGTTAAAAGAAATCGGCACCATCCGGGCGCGATGACGTCACGCGGATATGATCACATTACTGTTATCGACCGGCTTACTGGCCGATCACCTTTCGTACGAGGGCTGCTGTTGGATCGTCGCTACTCTATAGACGTGCAATCCGATTGAATGCATCGCGAGCGAATAATAAAATCAACACGAGTTACAAATCCTATCCGTCTATTCCAAATGCTATTTTGTCGATAATATACGAAATCCGAGATTAATCCTTAAATTAATGCGCTCTTCCTGGCACACATCAATTTAATTAGTTTTTGTAGAATCCGATCTTGTTGAAAACTAGGTATTATAATAATACATCGTACGATCAACGCTTGATCGATACTTGTTACCGAGTATCGATCAACAGAATCGAATCGTCGCGTCGTTCCGTGGGCGAGGGCCACGTGGGGGAGGCTCTTCGCGCTGTCCCCAGGCCAGTCGCCTTCATTTCCATACTGTCGACCGCGCATCTATCCGCTGTTTTGTTCGCGAGGGCCGTCGTCGAGGGCGCGACTTGGAAATTGGCAGTACGCATCGCGCACCGTGTCCCGGGCATTGATTAATGGCGCGCCTGTTGCAGCCCCGGTTACAATGCAATTTGCTTTGCGCGCGCGGGCAGGGCGATGCGGCCCGGTCCGCGCGATAGCGCGTCTGCGGCACGGGACA
>QKQZ01034544.1:0-20321 GCA_003595255.1 Solenopsis fugax
AATATTAACTTAAATTAGTCTTTAAACTAGTTGTTAAAATTACATTTGTTCTTAGAACAGTTTTGTTTAATAATTAATAATTTATTAAACTTCAAGTGATATATAATAATATTCCAAATATAAACATAAAAATTAGCTCAATATTAATTCCAGTGCTTATACAAGGCATTTTACTTTAATAATATTGTAAAATTAGNCAGTTTTGTTTAATAATTAATAATTTATTAAACTTCAAGTGATATATAATAATATTCCAAATATAAACATAAAAATTAGCTCAATATTAATTCCAGTGCTTATACAAGGCATTTTA
The DNA here is from genome assembly GCA_003595255.1 of Solenopsis fugax. Taxonomy (NCBI): domain Eukaryota; kingdom Metazoa; phylum Arthropoda; class Insecta; order Hymenoptera; family Formicidae; genus Solenopsis; species Solenopsis fugax. The sequence goes on from QKQZ01034544.1 coordinate 314, forward strand.
CTTTAATAATATTGTAAAATTAGATAGCATGTCATTTACATAGCAAAAACAATTTTTCAGAAAAAAACCGAAATTTTTCTGGTTTTTTTCCAGCGATTTGAAAAAAGCGGTTTTTTTAAAACTATATAATAAATTTATTGAATAATACTTCGATATGGAAATTTTGAAAAAGAGGCCGTACTAGATCTTTTGAGATGTTAATACGCATAAGGGCCCACATTAGCAAAATCCCTTGCTATTTTGTTTAATTTTGTATTTCTCGAAATGTGTAAAATATTAAGTAATAAAGAAAAAACATCCAGGTTTAAAAAGAATGAGGAAATATATGTAATTAAATGTTAAAATATATTTTAAAAAAATTTCAAAATGCTAAAAAAATGCCTTATAATAATTATCGATTATCGTGTTTTCACACAAAAAATTAGTATCAAATCAATAATCATTATCTCATATATATATGCGAAGATATAAAATCTTCTTGAAAGAATTTGATAATCTTAAACAGACCTTGCTTACACATGAAGAAACAAAATTTTCCGTGTCAGAAACTTCATGTAAACAAGTTATATCTGTTTAAGATTATCAAAGTCTTTGAAGAAGTTTTTACATTCTTGCATATATGAGAAAATAATTATTGATTTGATACTAATCTTTTTTCTGTGTTAGCGCTATTGCATAACGGCAGGCTACTAAACAAATGATTTCATAAGTAATCGTTAGAATTTTCGTTATCTTTATAATAATGATATTACGGACGATCATAATACCACCTTCTCCTTTAGTCTTCCCGTGAAAGTAGACGGTTCATCCGCGATCATTGAGCGAAACCGGAAACGACACCGCCCTCGTGAATTTTTTATACGAAAATAAATTATTCTTTACATTGCGCACTTCTCCGTTTTTGGTTATATGGTTATATATTTGGTTTATGGTTATAATATTTAAAAGTTTCGACTATCAGATTTATTCGTACACAGAAAAAAATGAGTATCAAATCAACAATTCATTGTTTCATGTACAGTAGAGCCTCCCATATCCGAAGTTCCATTATCCGAATACTTTATATCCGAACGTTCCATTATCATCAAATGTTAATTTTATTTTCTTTACGTAAAGAATTTGAGTTTTTTTGAATATATGAAGTCCTTTTTGTTAAAAATTTAAGTTTCTGTTTGAATAAGAGAAAAATTTTCTCCATGTAAGCAAATTATGTCTGTTTAAGATTATAAATTCTTCTAAGAAGATTTTATATTCTTGCTTATATATAAAACAATGAATTGTTGATTTGATATTAATTTTTTTTCTGTGTAGTCGTTGACAAAGACAAATTGCATGACAAATACGCATTTCATGATAGCTTCACATGTAAAAAATCGTGGAACAGGATCAATTTATGAGTCACAGGAAATTATTTGAATTCATAATCATTCGCGGTCACGATTCATTCTTCGTGTAGCGATAATTTGCATAAATCAAGGACGGCTCTCCCATTTACAAAGTTGGGAATTCAGTATAGAACTGTTATTTAATGTCAACATATAAATACCGTGGTGATATCTCACACCGACATAGAATTCCTCTGCTATAGATTTTGCTTCATCCTCATCAGCACTATCGATTTTTTAACGGTGGTATATCGAGGTGTGGGAGGTCAATCGTACGTAAATGTCAGGCTTTATCTGCGGGGTCACGGGTACACCGAAATCGTTGGATAAAAAAAAATTGTTTCGCCATCGCAACAAACAGAAATTTATTATTGACAGCGACTCTCCAAACCTTTTCTCTTATATCCGTAATGGTATGTAAATTGAAATGTCTTTCAAGTTGCCCGACACTCTTGCCTCCCTCATTTCAAATTCTGCGCGTATCTTGCCGATCTTCGTCAGATCTCCGGTATTCATCTCCGGTGGTATATTATGAAAATATATTGTAAACTATGCTACATCGCGCGAGAATAAGAACGCAGGATTCAACCCTCTTTATCTCGCAGAAATTACTCGAGGAATTAACCTTCGAAATCTGTGCTTTTCACGTCTAATCTTGTTTCGAGCTTCGCGTGTTTTTTTTTTTTCCTACCCCGAATCTTGCCGGTCTTTCGCGGCATCGACACGTCGCGTTCACCCCGTCGCGGGAATAAGGGCACACCCGGGATTTACCTGCGTCGTCGAGAGGATCGATTAGGAGCGTGCTCCGCTCCGCCTCCACGCGCTGCACCGCCCTCAGCTCAGTGCTTTCGCTTTGTGCACCGGTTTTTGCGCTGGAAAATGACCAATCGTTCGCGAGATATTTTCTCAAGACAACTGTCCCTTTTTTCCTGCTGGACTGTCGCTGTTTCCTAGGAAAAGCCGCTCGACGACACCGGCGACACCGAGAACGTGACGTACGCTCCCGTGCAACCCCACTGTAACTGGCGGATTTTCACTATGACGACGCGTGACGGGACTAGACCAGTGACGTAACTAGAGTAATAAGGGTGCAGGAAACGTCCCCCGGTCAAGTGCACCCTTCTTTCTTCGTCCTTAACGGAAGCAAATTTCAAGCGGGTACTTTGAAAAACTGTAATGTTGTCAAAAGTGCACTAAGTGAACATATTTTCAGTAATAGATATATTTAACTTGTGCAACTTAAAAATACATTGAATTTTATAACATTTTTAACAGTGTAGATACGTTCTTTTAATTAATTTAGAGTCACTTTTCTTTGAAAACTTCGCGAAGCTTTAGTAGTTTTTAAGGTACGAACGATTAAAATAAAAAGTCTCATGGGGAAGTAGTATCCTTTTTTTAAAAGCTTTTTCTTCAACTTTTGCAGAAACTTGTAGTCATATTTTACGTTATTATTGCTCCTATTTATAACGATCTATATAGATTGAATTACAGGCAAAAGAATGTAATGGGATGGATTCGCTTATAAAGCGAGAGTAAATGTAGGGAAAAAGAATCTCATATGCGGAATTACAATGATCAAATAATTAGAATGTAACACAAAATGGATTTCTAAATAGTTTTGACGTATTTATTATCTGATGAGATATCGCAAGACACTTCTTACATTTCATTCTGTTTGGTTTCATTCTGTTCGTGAATTGAACGGAATGAAGTCGTCATGGTGGGTTTTGAATGAAACAGCTGACACGCCGGCGCGATCTGCGTACGCAGCGAATAATCATTGGCTGCTTCCGTACGACCTCTAAAGTTGTCCACGAACAGCGTTATGAAAACGTGATATTGTGTCATCAAATTTTTGCAGTTGTTTACAGGATTTCCGCTTAATGATTGATTTCGTAGATATTTATCTAGACAGATATTACAAAAAATGATGATAAAGAATGCTCGATTATTTTCTATGACGCAAAAAAGATTTGAGCACATTATCTTGGAAAAATTTGAGAATTTTTAAAATTGAGTGATGCAAATATTTGCAATATCCGACGAAGCTCGAAAATATGAACTTGAAGTCGCGAAAGCTGAAAAATCGGGAAATAAAAAATAATGCAATTGAAGTGTGCACACGAATTCATGAAATTTTGTAATTATTATCGAATATATGGGATGTTTTGAAATTTGTGTATCAAAATATTAAAGTTTTAAAAAACTAAATAAAATAGCTATTTGTAAATTTTTATTTTAAGAGTAATATTTAAAATATAATTTGAGATAATGTTTAGATGGTCATTTGTCATGTGGTCACTAAACTACTGTACGCACAACTTACGGACACGCGATTGTTTAAACGTAGTTTATGACTGGCCAACTTTAAATAACCCTTATATATATAATTATAATGGAATTGAAGAATTTGAGAGAGAACTTGAAAATATTTTAGAGTTAAGTCGTGCAAACGTTCGACAAATTCAAGGACGTTCGAAAGTCCAAAGGTTGAAAAATTAAAAATATCACGGATTAAAAAATCCGAAACACTTTATTTAATTTGTTGTATACAAATCACGGTTTTGAATCTATATTATACTACACAGGAAAAAAAAATTAGTATCAAATCAAAAATTCATTGTTTTATATATAAGCAGAATATAAAATTTATAATCTTAAACAGACATAATTTGCTTACATGAAGAAAATTTTTCTCTTCATATAAGCAAATGTCTGTTCAAGATTATAATTTCTTCCAAGAAGATTTTATATACTTGCTTATATATGAAACAATAAATCTTGATTTAATACTAATTTTTTTTTCTGTGTATGTCGACACATTTTAGCCAGATACGAGAGAGTTAGGCGTACAATGAAGAAATATTAGATATTAGGAATAGGAATTAAAATTTTAGAATCAATTTCCTCAATGAACACTATAAATAAATAGTAAATTATGTTGTCTTGTACAGCACATTTTATTCATATCCAGTTACGTTTAATGTTCACTAAGGAAATTGATTCTAAAATTTTAATTCCTATTCCCAATATCTATAATATTTCTCCATTGTGCGTACGGCCTTAAGCTTTTTCTCTCATTCATCTGAGGTGCTAGATACGGCATTGCATTCCTAGTCATAATGCGCAGGCGTCGTGGAGAAGCTGCTTTATCAACCGAGATGACATCCCAACGCAGGGTCTCGCCTTGGCCGCGTCCGAGGAGTCATCGCGTGAAAATGCCGGGGAACACCTTGCGACCGCACGATCCTCGCGTGTGATCGTTCGCGTGTGAACCTGCGCGGGTACACCTGCAATTGGAGCACCTGCTAACGATTGGGAAGCCCATTGGGAAATCGGTAAGTTGGCGATCGATTGATTGGTGCGCTTCAACGAAGTGCGTACAACCGAGCGACAAATCGACTGCGTGCTTGGCGAAACGGCAGGAAATTGTCAGCGAATTACGAAACGGCGCGCGTGATCGTTGAGCGATGAATTGCCGAGTAATTTGGTAGCCTGTGTTCCGGTGATCGATGATGATGGACAGTAGCGTACGAAAGAATTAGAGATGGGAACGGGGTGAAGAGAGAGGCGCCGAAGGGAGGAAAAAAAGAAGGCACACGTGCGACAAATATTTAGAAATTCTTAATGTAAAACATGATTTATCTTCCTCTCTGGGAAATGTTTTCCCACGTGAGAGCTTCAGCCACACATTACAGTTATACATTTTTTTTTCTTTTGCATCAATTGCATTATATGATGTTTAATATGATAAAACGGAAATAGCGTTTCCTCTGATTATTGATAAACTAATGGGATAAATAAGATAAAATGATTTTATCGTGTTTACGGATGAAATTATCCGTTTCAGTGATTTGTGTGAGGATTTTGTGATATTAAAGATCATCGAGATCAAAGATGTAAGCATATGATAATGCTAAATGAATATCACGTTCTCCAAATAATTCGTAAATTTAATAAAATTCTTTTGCTTCCTTGCAATTACTTTAAAATTTATCCGTTCAAGTTTATCTCATATAAAATACGTGGAATAGAATTATGAATTAGTAAAATTGAATTTACTTGCAATTTAGAAAATTTAGTATTTGTGAGACAATATGTCGTTAATTTGATATAATTAAGTAACAGTATGTCGTTAATTTGATATAATTAAATAATAGTATGTCGTTAATTTGATATAATTAAGTAACTTAAATTAATTTATGATTTATTGAGATTTATGATAGTCTGTTTAGGAGGATAGTTCTAGAAGTTATATAGTTCCTTTTCGGAATGCTGCTGCGTATATTTCGGATGATTAGTCCATGAATTGTTCGTATATTCATGGATTCACAGATACTTGACTTCATGAATTCAAAATCCATTGACCTTTGCATTTGCATATCCTTCAGATGGATCTTTGATCTTTATGTCTACGGATTGTTTCACAATAGTTTCAAATTTAACGAGCTGTGAATTTAGATTTCAGATCCGTAGATCATTAATTCAACGATTCTAATTTCATAAAATTGATAAATCATTTATTCAAATTTAAAGACACTACTAGATAAAACCATTTCTGAATAATTATTTAGAAAATGTGTCGTCTTATACGATTAGCAAATTATTATATTATTAATACTTATATAGATTGCTCTTCGAATATTTTTTATGTCACAATTTTTACTATCTCATCTTTTTAATTTTATTTTTAATTTTTTTTTAAATTTTATAGTATATACTTTATCTTGTGCATTTTTTATCGTATTGCTAATTATAAATATAACAAAATCTAATAAGAATTTATAAAATATAATTTGTAGCCATTATTATCGATTAGTTTTATCATAGAATATTTTTTCATTCAGTTACCGCGAATTTCAGTAAGAAATTTTAAATTTACAAATCTTCGATTCTTAGTTGCAGTTAGTCGCAGTTTCAATTTTATTTTAGCAAATGTGCAAACTTAGAGCGATTTAACCGGAGGAGATAGCTTAGTACTTTTAACGCACGTTTAATCTGCCCTCGTTATTTTGAAAATAAATGTTTTTTAATCGCGCAATCACGTTTCTCACTTTTCGCACTCGTAACGGTTTTGACATTTGCGATTAATATTCCTCTTTGTGGAAAATGTCGCGCCCGTGTGACGTTCAGTATAAATAACTGCACTCGTGTCCCGTTATTATTTCACTCTCGTTAAATGACGTTAACGATAGAACGGACATCACAATGTTGACGTCGAATCAGTTGAACGAGAGCGAACTTGAAGTATTTCCCTCTCTCTCTCTTTAAGAGACGTCATGAGTGACGTCAGACATTTGGAAAATCGATTAAGTATAGGCTCGCCCCAATTTTCGGTTGGAAAGCTTATTAACCTTTACACTTTACAGTGAAGAGATAATAATGTGAAATTTCCGGTACAATGTAAAGAACAATTTGATTGGTTTTTTTTATCTATGATTTATTATTTCATATATAGATATATATATACACCGAGAACAAAATTTGTTGAAAAACTAAAATATTTAGTCCGATACATTCAACTAAATATTAAGTTGGTTTAGTTAATTCTTAATTAAAAAACTTGTATGGTTGACATAAATGAACTATACCTTTTTTGTGCAACTAAATAATTATTGAATCAACCCAGTGTTTAGCTGATCGTATTGGACTAAACATTTTAGTTTTTCAAAATTTTTTTCTTGGTATATATATATTTTTTTTCGTATTTTTTTTTAATATTGGTCATTTTTCTTCTTTTTTCCTGTTCATAAAAAATATTCTGGTTTTTAGTCTTATTGTTCTAAATGTCCTATTTATCAAAATGACAAATGGCAATGATAAAGAGATAGTTTTATGTCGGCTTGTTAGAAGACCGCTCTTAAACTTTTAGTGACAAAAACAGTTCGAGATGCTCACGGAGGAAGCTAATAGAAGCTAATTGAAGAAAAAAGCGTTACTTTAGTAATTTCAATTATTCCGCTTGTTTAATTATGCGATATGGCGGGCCTGTTGTTACATTGCGGTTAATGGAGACGTGCCACATGCGATGCGGCCTCGGAGATTCTCGCGTGCCGAGCGACGCAATTAGGTTTGCGTAGCTCAGTGATGAAGTACGATAAACCGTACATGTCCGCTATTAATTATGGCCTGCAATAATTAGAAATTGAGGCTCAAGAAGCGTGATCGATTTGTTTTCCGAGCGTCCATGCTTTGAAACGAGAACGAGAACTCTTTTAGCGTTTAATATAAATACGTGACGAAAATAGCCGCCACAAACTTTCAGGCTTGAGCATGCTATAATGAGAGGTAAACTTCGAAAAATTAGCTATTGCTTATCTTCCACTAACCTCGAATCTCGATGGATATATGGATACTTAATTTCGCAGAGCTTCGTCTCCATGGAATTCTATTTCGAAATTTCCAATAAATTTTGTAACTTGGAACGCTTGATTTTGCCATTCCCAGTTTTTTACTTGATTCTGTAATTCTTTGAGGTCTATAAGAATTCAGAATGTTCGTTCTATTTCCCGAGCTTTGTTCTCGCGAAGCTTTCCGGCTCTCTGAATTCATTGTCTCGTAGATTTTTTGAAATGTTCTCTTTATTCTGCAAACTGTTGAATATATGTGATTTAACAAATGGTCCTCGATTTAACGAATTTATCGCATATGCGAAATTCTTTTATATCTATGCAAGATATTCATTATTACACGTACTATTTATATTTTTGAAGCACATGTGATATTACTTTACTAAAATAGAAGAAATCTTTTTAAACAAGTATATCGAGATACAGATATTTTAGCTATAAACGATTGAAAAACAGGAAATTAAACTTCATAAACGTAAATATATAACAAAATTGTATTTTGGAGTTAATTTTAAGCGAATCTATATATCTTGATAAGTACTTTTCAAATCTCGTACGCTGTAAAAAAATTCAGTAAATTTACATATAATAGATGTAAAAATTACACGATTAGTCCCGTAAATATAAAAAAATCATGTAATTTTATACAAATTATGTAATTCTACAAAAAATATATAGATTTGCTTTTATTGAGTAAATATATCTTATTTTATACGGAAAATTACGTATATAACAGGATATTTAAATATTATATGTAATTATGTAAATTTTTGTAACAATACGTAATACAACAATATTCCATATAATCCGCTGTGAAATATAATGTGATTAACGTTCATTGTGCAGGCGTGAAAACTCTGCTCATCTAGCAATCACTATGTGCAGGCACATAGTAAGTAGTCATTCTATTATTTACAACATGTATGAGAGAGAGACAATATTTGAATGTATATGTAATGCAATTGCAAAACTTATTGACCTTATCATTTCTATAACTTTCCATACATGTTGTAAATTTATTTCTGCAATCTGCTTAATTACAAATTACAAAATTAATCTTACCCTTGAATATTGCAAATTTACAAATGCGTGGAAGTTGACAACTATTTAGTAACTTTACACCTATTACAATGGGTAATTTTAAGAAAATACATTTTTTTACAGTGTAAAGTGAAACGTCACTCTAAAAGAATAAGAGTAGAAATTTACTCCTACAGAGTAAAAATTGAGCTTGTGCAATTTTTCGAATGATTTTTCACTCTACGAGATTTAGAGAGTATGTTTCAAATTAGAATAATAATCTTTAATTACTCGATGATAATGTTTTTTATGAAAAATATGACATGACATAATTAAATTTTCTTACACTGTTTCTCATATTTTTTAACAGAAATAAATCTCGCTCTTTTTTCTCAAACACTCACATTATGAAAGTTTCTGCATATTTAACTCCAAAAGAAAATAAAATAGATAAATGTAAAGTAGAAGTCTCTTATGTTGGTAGTTGCAAGCACCTTTATGTCACAATAAAGCCGTACAAGTCGCTTTTTGAGAATTCTAACGGTAAAGGAGACATTTATATATTTTTCGAACGATATATGAGAGCGTGGCATGCACTTTAAACATTTTTGCGCGCTTCGTGTGTACTTTCATTTGCAAATGTCGCTATGATGAAAGCGGATGGGGGAGGGAGGATGATATTACGTTCAACTGGAAAGGATCAAGGATAGGGAGTAAAGGAAAAAAAAAAAGAAGGAAAAGAGGCAATCGAGGAGATTAACGAACATTAAAGTCTCAAGCTTTTAGGAGACAAATCGAAACTCATTTGCAGTTCAGCAAATTAGTACGTAGATCTTTTATGCGCCGTACACATTTCGGCCGGATGTTGGGTCACACCGGGAGTGTGCCTACCCTCGGAGGGTGGAAAGGAAACTTCGACCCGCCCTTTTGAAATGTCAAAGGTTGCCGCGCAAGTCGCATCGACGTATCCTCATTTCCCAGGAAGCAGCCCCGTGCGAATCCGACGGTATTGTTTCTGTTCGTCCACAGGATAATTCGCTATCATCCTCGAGAACGCAAACAAGTAGAAAACTAACATTTCGGATATAACTGTTTAGGAAATATTAACGCGGGCTCGAGATCGATAATACGCTCCGCGCATTTATATGGGGGCACATATTCATACATATTTATCAATAAAACAAATAAACATCGACGAGGCGTCAACGGAACGGAAATCATGCATAATTCATGATGGATTTCCATTCCGTTGAAAATCAAGTTTACGAAGTTTAATCGAATAAGGATCGTAAATCTCCGTATGTGGGTCAATACTAACAAATGCGCCCTGGCGGAAAATCTTATAAAGAGAGACGTAATCGATGCCAATACACTTCTGCGTAAATAAGTTAAGAGTGGACATTCTTATTTTATCGGTAAAAAAACCCCCATGTCTGTCGGGGTTAATAATAATCTTAACGATCCGCCGTGATCGATGTTCGAAGCCTTTGGTATTTTCGCACAATTATTGTATTAATACTCCGTGTCGTGCGCGCGCGGAATATCCGGCAAACCGCATTTTCCTTGAAAGGTCAGCCCGGTGACATTACAGTTCTATCAAATTCTGAAGTTCGGTTTCGATTCGTCGGCCCCGGTGTGAAAAGACAAATATTCGCGACATTTGAGGGCCGTAATTAAATGCCACACGAAAGATCCGGGGCGGAATTAAAGCGCAAGCTCTTTGTCGTCGGCGCGCAAACAATTTTATTTTCCTTCGTTCGCTCGATATTCAATCTTTATGGGAATGGAAGGCCAAATAGGGTTTCTTGGCAAGTGGCGGATATTACGTTTAAGATTAAATTTAGGCATGCAGGCCTCAATTACTTCAGATGTCGTTATGAATATACACGAATCTTTTCTTCAGTCATTAAATTAACAATCTAATAATGATTTTTCACGGTGTATTTTTGACATAATTACATGCTGTTGTATAATTATATCCTTATTATTATATTGTTATAAAATAGTACATACTTATGTAATTATATGTATACATCTAGAGGAGAAGGTGACCACTTTTAAATTTTATACAATACAACTGTTAATATTTTAAATTGAAAACTTAATGATTATATTCATTAAATTGTTCTTCAATAAATTCCAGACTCAAAGTTATGACATATTAATTATACTAAATATTTTTTTATAAAAATGTAGCGACACTGCATAATGGGTCAAAGAGAAACAGGGATGATAATGCGGTCTACCACAAAAATAAATTTGAAAAATTGATATTTTTTTAATCTAAAAAATACAGTGTTTTGTTATAAAATTATATGAAGAGGAAATATTGCAGAATGTGTACAAATGTACATATGTACGTACACATAAGCCTTCCGCATATAAATTGCAGTACTGAAAATTAATGGTTCATGTAAACTATAAATTAACAGTAAAATTACAATCAACTAACTCAAATCAAATAACTTATCAAATATCTCTATATGAAAACTTTAAAAATTAAACTTTTTGAGACGTCAGTACACATAAAGGCTCACATTATCAAAATCCCATGTTAATGTTGATTTTGCATAATTTGAAATGCGTACAGCTGAATAAAAAGTTAAATAACAAAAAAGAAACACTCAAGTGTTTGTACATCCGTATGATAATTTAAATTTAAAAAGAATGAAGAAGTATGTGTAATTAAATGTTAAAATGTATTTTGAAAGTTTCGAAATGCGCGAAAGTAAAAAAATGCCTTATAATAAATGTTTCGCTATTATGTATTGGTATATTAGCGCCATTATATAACGGCAGGCTATTAAACGAATAATTTTTTTACGGAAATTTTTCGTATTGTAGTATTTTTCCGTAAAAAATAGGTAATTAATAGAACTCATCATCTAATAACGAAAATAATACGAATGGCTATAACAACTACATGGCTTATAATGCCATCTTCTCTCTCTCTCTCTCTCTCTCTCTCTCTCTCTCTCTCTCTCTCTCTCTCTCTCTCTCTCTCTCTCTCTCTCTCTCTCTCTCTCTCTCTCTCTCTCTCTCTCTCTCTCTCTCTCTCTCTCTCTCTCTCTCTCTCTCTCTCTCTCTCTCTCTCTCTCTCTCTCTCTCTCTCTCTCTCTCTCTCTCTCTCTCTCTCTCTCTCTCTCTCTCTCTCTCTCTCTCTCTCTCTCTCTCTCTCTCTCTCTCTCTCTCTCTCTCTCTCTCTCTCTCTCTCTCTCTCTCTCTCTCTCTCTCTCTCTCTCTCTCTCTCTCTCTCTCTCTCTCTCTCTCTCTCTCTCTCTCTCTCTCTCTCTCTCTCTCTCTCTCTCTCTCTCTCTCTCTCTCTCTCTCTCTCTCTCTCTCTCTCTCTCTCTCTCTCTCTCTCTCTCTCTCTCTCTCTCTCTCTCTCTCTCTCTCTCTCTCTCTCTCTATATATATATATATATATAAAATTACGTATTGTTGTATAACAATACACAATAAGTGTATAGTTATATGTATATTCTATATATGTTTGTTTGTTCCTTGGATCGGTTTTTTTAACTCTGCTCCGTACACTGAAAAGAGTCTTGTTGTGTTATTTAAAAGTCTGATAAATTCAAGTACGTTTATTTAAAAACAGACGAATCAGGTCTTGTAGGAATTACTAGATTTATAATAGTAAAGTCTAAGGGCCACTTCAACCAACTCCGATTAATTTTAATCAAAATCAACAGTGTGATCAATACCAAAACTTTAATGGCTTTTGGTAATATTACTGATCGTTCTTACTCTATAATTTCTTTATGATATTCGTATCTCTGTGTGAAATACATTGTAAATACGTACACACAGATATCACATAAAGATACGAATATAATGAAGAAATCATGGGTTAAGAATGATTAGCAGTATTACCAAAAATCATTAAAATCTTGTTGTTGGTCACACTGTTGATTTCGATAAAAATTAATCGGAGTTGGTTGAAGTGGCCTTAAACGTTCTGATAATATCTCGAGTCCTATTAAAATAACCAGAAATTTTGCTTTTCACCAAAACGCACTGAATCATACATGTCTTGTTGATATAATAAAATCATTTTTCTCAGTGTAATAACAAGTCATGTTGTTATTGTGTTCGGATAAAAAAAGTTGTTTTGAAGAAACAAATTTCCCGCGAGCGAATTTCCAAGAAAATACTTGATCCAAGAGGAATATGTATCGCGAGAGGCAAATATGGAAATATTTTCTGCGGGAATTGCGATATGCAGGTGGCGGACTGTTTACTAGCTTCCGTCTGGTCCAGACATAGTGGCGTGTCGATAGAGTGCGGATTAAGCGATGCTCCCGTTTATCACGCGACGCAGCCGTTCGTAAGCGCGACGTCTTCGCGTTTAAGTGCACTTCGCCATTAATCTCATCTTTCGAAGGGATTAAACGGGACCACATTTTCTTCGACGTCTCGTTAAATTCGCGTCGGCGTCATTGTAGCAAAGCGTATCGAACCGTTACTTTTAGGGCTTCTCGCACACAACATCGACTGGTTACATTAATTAACCTAATTAAATAACGCGCGTGTCTAGGTTTTTTTTCTATCTTTCATAAATTCTACATTTCAAATCAGGGATCGGTAAAATAACTGATATGATTTATTTAAAATAAAAAATACAAAATAGATTCTAGAAACTTATTTAAAATATAAAATAAGAAATATGTATTAAAAAAAATTTTGAAATACAAAATAGTTTTTCTTATAATTTTGTTTATTTTAATTTAAACATTAAGTATTTTCACATATTTAGCTATAAATATGTTATACTGTATTATATATTTTATTATAATTGTATTATATATTATGTACGAAACTCTTCAAGAGAATCTCTCTCTTGGCTTTAATTAAAACCAGCATGTCAAAATTGGCGCTTTTCGATTTGGTCTCATGATAAAGTCGTCATAGGAAAATAATCTTTCCACAGATGCAGACGACGCGTGTTAATAAACATTCGTCTTGCGGTTAGCTAGCAGTCCAAACATTGCACAGTTACATTTTCATCTTGAACGTATTGCATATATTTTAGTTGCGTTTATATTCAATTTGTTAGAATTCTTATCAAAGGAAGAAAAACAGTTTTATTAAAAAAACAATTTTAGACACAAAGTCATTCCGAGGAGTGACATATGTCAGTGTATTATCGACGTTATCCTTATATTTTTCTGTCTCTAAGAAAAATAGATCCCACACGTAATTTGTTTTCTCTTTCGGTGTCCATCGTAATTTAAAATAGGGATGAGAAATAGCTCTTAATATATTTGTCGTTTCGGGTTTTCGGGTTGAAGGTTCATTCATCATTAAATCTTTTTTTTTACAATACTGGTTTTTGTTTTTTGATTTCAATAAAAAAAAAACAAATTTAATCGAAATTAACCACAGCAGAAAAATCTTATTTAAAATAGTTATTTAAATTTAAATAATTTTTTCTTTTTGTATTTAAAATAGAAATTAAGAAATAGGTTATGAAAAGTTATTTAAAATAATAAATACTAAATAACCATTTTATTTTTTTTAAATTAAAAATATACATATATTTTAAATAATGTAATTTTAAATACGACCGATCCCTATTTTTCAAATACATTTGCGCGCATTGAAGTGTGCAAGTACACGACCTCTGGAGATTAACTTTAATCCAGCATTGTTCAGGATTTGTAGTTTTAGGCTTGAAATTGTAATGTATTACTGTTCATATCTATTGACGTTCCTACTTCTTACTTTATATCAGTTTTCTCGTAGCACGTGATATATGGTCTAGAGATGAAACTAGTCTGAGATCATTAAAAATTTTTGAGTTGTAACATTTATAATCTCTAATGAAAAACGTTTAGAAAACTATTAGTAGATTAGATATAATATTATTAATACTATAAATATTTTGTTTTGTTGTTATTATACAATTATAGGTACAATACATTTTTACATATAAATTTACATACATATAATAATAATTAATATACACAAACATATATGCCAATAAACGTTTCGACCTTTAAATTTTTTGCGTTTATTTCTTTATTATTATAATTTATTTCATTATAATTAAATTTAATTATAATTGTAATTTATTTAAAACACATCAAGTTTCAATACTGAAGAAGATATATATTATATAAAAGATCGAAATGGTTATTCGTATATGGCATATATAAATGTTTATGTTTATCAATTTTATCATTTGTTATTACTTGTAGCTGATCTTTAGAAGAACCAAGTAAGATTTGATTCAATTCAGATTTGCATCTGTATGATTCAAATCCAAATTATTAGAAACATTTCGAATCTAAGAGTTTCGAATACAAATCACATGTATTGACAATTTTATAAAATCATATGTTTAAAATGATTTTATATTATATGTAATCAATATTATTTTTATACATAAAAATTTTTGTTGTTATACTATCTATATATAAAAATTAAATTCAACGTAACAATTATGTTGCTAATTAAAAGTTATGTTTTATTACTTTGATTCGATTTGATTCCGGTAAAATTGTGTCGATTCGATTCGGGTTCGGACAAAGAAATGAAGTTCTATTCGATTCTATTCGGAGTCCAAAAACCTTGATCTCTATACATTTCAATTTCAAGCCCAAATCCTACAAATCCTGGACATCACTACTTTAGTCAATATTCATCTACACCGGATTCTCCGCGAATTCGTTAATCATTTTTCTGTTCTTGAATCGTTCACATCAATCGACTATCGTGTGAAAACCATGACGTTAGCTCTAAGCGAAGAGAGCATTTTCATGGTTAAATTTCTTAAGTCTTGGTTGCACCTTTCATCCCGAATTTCCCTCGAGAGAGAGAGAGAGACGAATTTCCCTCCGAAGGCGCAAGGAAGAGGATTCGTGAGGCGACACACGAGGCATAACATGACGTCGTTCGCTCGTATTTGGAGGCCATCCGATTTGCGGTGTCTGACATTCCGGCGAAAGCTCGGCATGTTCAAGAAATCGAAGGACTGTGACTCGCGAACCGTGCCAGAGCCAGAGCCGTGCTCCACCCCAACGGATGATGAGTCTCGTTGCGATCCCTGCCCACCGTGCCCTTCGCCAACGAGACCGCCGTGTCCTCCTCCCATGCCACCAACTTATCACCAGCACTCCGGTATAACGTTGTGAATTCCTACACGCGTACCTCGAACTTTCCCGATAAATTTGTGAGTCGGTGCACCAGGAATTCTGCGGCGCCGAGATTTAGATGACTTGAGATTAGAATTGTGAACGATGATCTATCGAAAAGACGGATGTATACAGAATACCGAGAGAGGACAGAGTCATGTATCATTCTAGAAAAATGAAACTTGGACTTTAGACTATTATAAATTTCGATGAATCAGTCAAATCTTGGTTTGCAGTGCTATACTTATACTGATCGTTAGTTTCCTTTATTATGTATAAATATGTAGAAGATGAAATATTTTTTTAAAAATACATAAATTGAACAAAATATGTGAGGTAGAAAGAAAAAGCAGGGTTGGGTAGTAACTAGTTAAAAAGTTAAAAGTTAAATAATAAAATTACAAAGTTAATAACTTTTAACTTAATTTATTTAATTTTTAATGATTTAATTTTTCACTTTAACTGGTTATTTTTTAATTACATAATTTTTAATTTATTAACTTTTTTCCTAAGTAAAAATTTATCTATGTAAAAGAAAAAATACACTCTCACATAAGAAATAAGATTTGTTGTTTCATATAATTTATCAGTAAAATATTAAGTTTGTTTGATCCATATTATAATTGCTTTGAGCAATTTAACTTAAAAAAAAAAAATGAATTCGAATTTAATATGAATAATATTTGTCAAAATTAACTTCTATTTTAATTCAAGTTAATTTACTCTTAACGTAATTTTTTACTAGTTAGTTTTTTGTGCATGTAATTTTTAACGTAACTAAATTAATTTTATAAATCATTAACTTTAACTTAGTTTAGTGAAAAAAATATATTAACTTACCCTGGGAAAAAGTTATTAAATATCACATGCAAATCAAATATAATTAATTATATTTTAATCAACTTTATATTTTTCTCGATTTTCTTCCGATTAAAACAAAATTTAAGTATTGTTAATTAATTTTATTAGTAATAACTCGAATATAATTGAATTTGCTTTATGTCGACATTCCACTCTTCATTTCGATATTTCATGTTCATAAAAGGAATATTTCACGGATTGAGAATTGAGTGCTTGACACAAATTTAATTTATCGCCGGGAAATATGACGAGTATAACGCAATTTAATTTAACCGTGGAATTTTCTGGTGATACTGACGTTAATTGCATGTAAATAACAATATGACCGATTGTGTGAACGTAGATCCACGCAAGCTCGTATTTTGGCGTATGCTGTCCTTCTGCGTCGCGTTACCACTCGTTGTAATCATGTCGGCGATTACTTATGCGCGGCAGCGAGAAAAAGCGAAGCAGCCGAGGGAGCCGTTCCTGAATCTCCCGTACATGTGTCGTCGGACTAAGGTTCTGATCGGCCCTATTTGTTAGAGCTGTCAGGAGAAACAGGACTTAAGAAATCTTTCTATTTATTATCCGCCAGTTGGGCGAACATAGGCTCTCGTGAATATGGCTCTACGCGTGCCATTTTATATTTATAACGGCAAATTTTGTGATAGATGCCTTGTCAGAGAGTTTAATCATTGATGATTAACGTGGCGACTGTAAGCATTTTATATAGAGGATGAATTACTAATAATGTTACAGGTATAATTTTTTGTGCGTAAAAGTATTAAGGATTATTAAAAAATTATGATTATAAAAAAATTTTGTGGTAATCGTGGCGTAAGAGTTGCGCGCTTGCTCTCTGTGCCAAAGATCCATGATTCAAATCCAGAATATATCAAATTTTTGATCATCGTTTCTCGGAAGGCAGTGGCAAACCAAGTATAGCACCAAGTATAGCACTGCAATATCTTTGCTAAGATAGTTACCATGGAATATGCATAAACATACATCAAAAGGAGATCACAATCTTCATTCGTGAAGGACCGACTTGAGAGAGAAAGAAATAAAAAATTTAATAGTTTACGAGATATTTTATATTTTATGTGCCAGAATATGTTAGAATAAAATATAAAATATCTCGTAAACTATTGATTTTTATTTTTATATTTCTATCTTAATACTTTCATTGTAGAATAATTAAAGGAATTATATTCTATAAAAAATATTAAATTACATTAAAAAAAAAACAAAAACAAAATTCAGATCATAGAAACTATTCCATGTAGAAATTTCATCATATGATGTTACCTTCAATACCAAACGATTAACAAAAATTAAAAAAATGTTATACTTTTCCCTTAGTTTTCGAAATTATTTCTAAAATTAAAACTATTGCCTGTAACACCTTTAATGATTCATTGATGTACAAATGTATAAAATCATTATAGATTACAATTACATTGCAGATCGCTCAAAGAAATTTATATCAAGTTCAATTAATCAAATATGAAAATGAATATAAGATATAATTAAATCATACATTTAGGACACAGAATTTTCGAATTGCATTAAATAAGCATAAAGATATAAAAGTATAATTTGCTTTCCTTCTATAAATTCTGTAAAATAAGACAGCAAATCAATCTTAATCGAATCTATTTGGAAAATATTCTTCAAGTATTCAATGGTTAAAAAATCTGCATTCATAGTTTTTCTTTAAATTTTGCAAGATAATTAAATTCTGGCAATTTTGGAATTTATATAAATTCTTATTCGATCTCTTTTATGTATCACGGTAGTCTATTATGCCTCTTTGGCAGCTAAACCTATTTTCTGGGTGGTCTCGATTATCGACTAATGAAGTCCCACAATTTCACTGACCTCTTACTCTACTCTCTCATTCGGAATCAGTGTATTATTCACTGAAAGACAGTGAATAGTCTGATTTCAGTGTTGTACTTATAACTATATCAATTAGTGATACATTCACTGTCTTTCAGTGATAATACACTCTCTCTGATTCCGTTCAATCAGAATATCCCCCTTTTAATCATTTTTGAAAGTTAATGAATACTGTGATCACTGATAATCACAGTTGTAATAAATACAGTACTGTAAACCAAAATTTTATCAATTCATAGAGAGTAATAATAGTATCCTATTATAAATTTCTCTATAATTTTTGCTACAATTCGTCAAAGAGAGAATGTAAAATTCGTGAAAGAGAGAATAATGGAATAAGGCTTCGTCTTTTTAATTTTAAATTTGTAAACAGAATCATTTTCCAATTTTATTACGTCTCTCTCAACCGCGTAAACTGTTTTAGTGATAGCGAGGTAAAATTAACTTGTTTGTCCTCCTAGAAAACAAAAATCCATAAAATTAATATTGCTCATGTATCATTTGCCAGAGAGTTTACGCAGTGAATCAATCTTGATCGAATCTATCATACTTTAAAAATATTATTCTCGAGAATATTCGATACGCGAGCGGTTAAGAAATCTGTATCCACAGCTTTCTTTTTTTTCTTTCAACAGCGATTTCCTTGGGGTGATGGCAATCACTCGTTGTTCCATAATCCCGTGAAAAATCCGGTACCGCCGCACGGTTACGAAGTCGAGGATCCAAATGAAAAACGCAATAAAGCGGGCAATTAGTAGAAGTGGGAATAACTTGATCCTGGCAGCTGGAAATAGCGGCGAGAGGAACATGATGACTTATCTGAGCCAACACACGATGATCGTTTTAATTTTTAATCAGTTCTTGTCGCCCGAGAGAGAGAGGGGGGAGGGAGATCAGATTTGAAATGTTAAATCTTAATTAAAGCAAGTCTCTTGGCTGCGTAAAGTGGTTGTAGCTTGCTCATTATTCACCTGCCGCATGATTTGATGACATTTGTTTATTTAAAATTGTTTGAAATCGTTGTATGAAAGTTTCAATAAAAAAAATTTCCAGAGTTGTTTTGTTGAAATTGTTTCTCGTACGTACATTATTATATCTTTCGTCAGTTAGACCTCGTGTTTTTCTTTTATTTTTCTTATTGTTTGAAATTTAAGCGAGTAAGGGAGAATTCAGGAAACACAGGGACCACGGTTTCTCACAATTATGAGATTTCGAAGAGAGAAATCGTTCAAGGATGAAAGTTAGGATCGCGGAATCTGGTTCTCGAAAAGCGGGATATTTTCCAGGTGTCTCGCCATCGAATTAGAGCGACGACGACGACGACGATGGAAATCCCGAAAGGGTTAAGGGTGATCCTCCGGCGGAG
>QKQZ01034548.1:0-11019 GCA_003595255.1 Solenopsis fugax
TTTTTTTACAGGTGCACCCATTATCCGCCGTTCTGCTTTCGCATCGGTATCCTATTCATTTTCCACGGACCGTGGCCGGCCACTCTCTCACCGACTGTCCCCGCGTCGACGCTTTTTCACTTAATTAAAGGTCATAAACTGGCCGACGCGACCGCCTTACGACGACGGCGGAAAAAAAAGAGGAAGGGGGAAAAAAAAAGGGGGACGTACACTGTCCGCAAATTGCTCGTCTCGCTTTTTCCCCGTGGTTTTCCTCGCAAGAGGAACCTTAAGTGGCATGAAAAGTTAATTACCGCGCACACGACGAGCATAAAAAGCGACAGCGCAGAAACGCACTACCGCGTAATGTCGCTGGGAGCACGAGTACGTGGGAAGGCAATAAATAAGGATACTTTTGGAACAACCAGGGAGCCTGACAGAGAGCCAATTAAATGCCAGCTATTTTTCAATATATCGTATATTGTCCTTTAAACGTGTGTCCCTTTTTGTATCTAATAAAATTTTAATATAATTTTAGATTTTAGTAAAAGAAGTTATTAAATTTCAGCTACAGAGAAAGAAAAATAATAAAAAAAAAAAGTATACTAATCTACCTATAATATTATCAAAAAATTCGATAAAAAGATATCCACGTTGTAACTGATCAAGAATTTAAGATCTTAAATCGAGGACGATACGATAAAGTTGCATAAAGTCGCTAACGCCAAACGCTAAAAGACGCTCGATAGAATCGCACGCGTCGAGAGAAAGTACGTCCGCTAAGATCTTATTACTTTATTGCCGCGCGGCCGTTAAGAGAAAAACGCGGCCATTGTGGAGCAGCGGACGAATCCCATTCCATTAGAACAAAGACGGGGATTACCAGCCGGGCAGATTGCACCCCCGTCGCAAATGAAATCTCGGCTGGAACTTTTTCCGCGTTTAACCTCCCCGCGCTGGAAAACGGATCCCTTCCTCTCCTTTTCCCGTCTTCGTACTCTAGCTGCTGCCACCGCCGCCGCCGTCGCGAGATGAAAGAAAACTTTTCACTTTCCACGCCGGATTTGCTCGCGCGGTCTCCGCGGACCACGAAATCTTCTCCGCTCGCTCGCCGTATAAAAGGCTACGAGGGGTGACACGCGGTAGGGGCGAGCGCGCTCCTTCTTTTCCGTAGGTACTTTTCTTTAACGGCGTCCGTCGGAAAAGCCAAGGGTGGAGAAGTCCGTGCGCGCGGCGGTGGGGGAGTCGAAAGGAAAAGAAGAAGAAGGGGGTAAGGAGAGTTTTTCTTTCTCTCTCTTTCTACCATCTCGGCCTCTCTCGCAAAAAGGGGTGGCAAGAGCGCGGGTACTGAAACAGGGGTGGGGGTAAGACCGGCGGTTGGCGCCCCTTAACTACCCCTCACCGGGCAAATCAATAAAAATACGAAAGTGTTCTTCTTCGGAATACCGCTCGCGCGGACAGATCCTTTCGTTCGTCGCTAGACGGAGAGGAGAAACTGCGAACTAAGCTGAGCCCTAGACATGCAAAGGGAAATGCGCTTTTCACGAATATACGTATATATATTATACGGAAAGAACGATTATGACCAAAAATCTAAAAAATTTAGCTGAATACAGATGTGAAAATAATTTTGTTAGACCATTTAAGATAATTACGTAGGAGAAAGTTGCTGAATGCGTACCAATCTCCTAAAGCGTATTACCTATTCAACATTTTACATTTTTACTTTGTACAAACAACATTTAATGACAAAAATAAAAAGTTATAAAAAGAAATAAGTAATGTATATGAAAATTTAACAAGTTTTATTTTGTTTCGTTAATACTATGAGCATTTTAAAAAATCAAGGAAAAATTTACATATAATGTAAATTTTTCATCAGACGTAAATTTTTTCTTGATTTCTTAAAATTAGACTCATATAGATGATTAACGTAATTATGTAATTTTATTTTGAATTATTATTTTCAATTATACTTTTATAAAAGTAGGCTTGTAGAATGTTTTACATTCATTATACATATATATTTACAATTATTATAAAAATTAAATCGATATTTTTATAATCTCTATCAAGTTTCCTAACTCGTATCATCACGAATTTTACTGTAAAGAAATGGTACTAAGATTGATAAGTGATAATAGTAAAGCTAGTAATTGTTACGAATAAAAATATGTGAATTATAAAAATTCAAACCAATTTGTTCTTCTTTTTATTATTGTTATTAATTATTGAATATTTAATAGCTTTTGCAATAAATTATTAATCAAATAAATATTAATTAATAGTTCCTTATATTTTTAATTAATTTAATTCATTTTTGAAAAGAATACGATTTAAAAAACTACAGATACGCTTCGGCAACCGATTTCTAAATCACACCTCACGTATTTGGCAATCGTTTCCTAAGATGCTCAAGCTGTTTACTAGAATGTCAAACATTTTTTGGAGCATTGCTCATCATGTTTAAATTTCCTTAGTAATTATTTTAATTATTTACAACACAATTATTTTCAAATCCGTATCTAGCTAAATTTTTAGATATTTCAGCAAAACCGTTCTTTTCGTGTAACATAAAAGTCAAGAATTTCTTGAGAATAAAAACATATACAGTATATTATTGATATCGCACTCTTAATCTTGATATGATAAGACACATACTTACATATCAATGAACGTGGGTAAAAGAATCAATCGATAAGAAAATACGTACACATCTATAAACATTTTTTTCACTGTAAATAGAAATGTATTTTATATAAACAGAAGAATATTTCTATTAAAAAATTGATAATACATTATAGAACGATATCGTTTACATTATAATCACACAAGTATAAATTATTCATATCTTTTTCGTTTATGTACATATTTCCTCTTGCTAAAATGATTTACATATTTACACCAATCTAACATAAATTGACCTCATTAAGCGGTCATCAGGTCAAAAAGTATTCGATTAACTAATCACGATAGAAAACTAGTTAAAAGCCTCGCTCAAGTGGTAGTCATTGTTTCTTCGTCGTCTTCTTCATCCTCAAGTGTCGTGGCATGTGTTGCTCGCTGCAAACAGCGCTCAAAGTTTGGCGGCGAGCGAGTCCCTCGGACGACCCTCGTGTCGTTTTCAAGTCGGTGCAAAGTACCTTCAAGTCGAGAATACTTGTAAGTCGAAGCATTCCGGAGAAGGCGAGGCGATGCGAGATGTTTGACTAACGTCTTCGTGCGGGTAAGAAAGTCCTCGCGATTACACGTGCAGTCTTAACACGTGTATCCTGTAATAAAAAAAAAGTAATGCGAGGATGATGGCAGTCATGACACGATTAAAGCTAGATTGAAAGAATATTAAATGTTAATTGTTTCGAAGATTAAGTACGTTTGAAAAGTTTACTGAATTATTGAATTGACTTGTGAAAATTATTATTATTGTTATAGTTATTGTTATAAAACATGTATCATAGCAAATAATTAATTAATGTCGCAATTTATATTTATACACAGAAAAAAAGTAGTAGTGGCAACTAAGGGGACAACCATACAAATTTTGTTAATATAATTATAATATATAGTTAAGTGAACTATATTATAGTTATTACAACTAAGTTTATGATTAAGAAAACTAATAAAAAAATAGTTGTAACTACTATATTATATAGTATACACTACAACTATTTTTTATTAGTTCTCTTAACTATTAACCTAGTTGCAATAACTACAATATTACTTCACTTAACTATATATTACAATTATATTAACAAAATTTGTATGGTTGTCCCCTTATAGTTGCCACCACTACAATTTTTTCTCTCAGTGTATATTGTAGAATACTTTTGATACTCTTGATAGTTTCAAGCGCAACGTGTAAGCTCGTACTTCGTTAAGGACTGATGTATGCGAATAAATAATTTTTGTTTCGTCATACCGAGTTACCGTCTCTTTCAGTTTCGAGGCGAGCCATGGAAAAATCCTTCCCCTTGCCGATAGAACGGGCGAGATAGCCGAGGGTGAATCTTAAAATACAACCCCTCCGAAGACTGCCGACCCTGCCACCGCCGCCCCCGCTCTCCCATCTCCGGTTCCTTCGGCAACCCCCTTTGCGCGTATCCCTCCCCCCTTCGCCCTTCTTGTTTCGGTGGTCGTACACCCTCGCGATCTGGCAAATCATCCGACGCTACGTTCTTTTGTTCCTTCTTCGTGCCGTGAAAGATTTTCGCCAGATGGAAAAGCCGGAATACTTCGAAGTACTCGCGAAATGCCGGCATAAATTTATTCGTAAGAACTTCAATACGGCGTGCAAATTCAGCGTTAAATAGAAAAGATTGAAGACGCATTCTGTTTAACTTAGATATCCTTTTCTTTATTCTGAGAAGCTATCGGTTTATCATCTTGAAGGTAACTATTTTCTTAGAATAAAAGTATAACTTATCAGCGAAGAAAGATAGCTTAAAAATTGATAAAGACTTGGCAGCCTTATCATTTCTTAGAAGTGAGGATTGGCTGATGTTTGAATAAGATTGCGCTTTTGCTTACATAATTGTTGCCATTGGCTTGTGTAATTCTTACCCGGTGTTGCCACGCGCGAAAATCTCAATTGGCCAGAACTTGACTTGACGTCATTAAAGAAGGGGACAAAAATCCCGGGGCCCTTTGTTCCAAGCACGCCATTTTATCACTCCTCGCCTCCGTGCCAGACGAATACACCCCTCTTTCGGCATATTTCAAGTGACAAAAAGCATCCCTTCCGAGGACTGAGATTCATTTTCTAACCGCCTCCCCCTCCCCCACTTCGTCTCGCCCCCGCGTTGCATAACCAACGTCTCGCGCATTAATTGCCCTTATTCCGTGGCAAAAAGCGAACAATATTTTTCAGCGTCATGTTATAAGTGTTATAATCTGATTACGCCAAGTTTTATTTTCGCTTATTCTAGAGCCTCGTCCGAAATTGATGTTGAAAAGATGCGAGAAAACGTTTCAAGTGCATCGCTTTCTATATAATTATATCGCGAGTTTAGTTTATATAAATTCTAACATTTTATAAATAAAAAAATGTAGCTAATGCTAAACTTTAAATTAAATGTTCAAGTTAGTAACAATTTCAATTCTCGCGATATTTATATAAAGATGTGACACATACGTTATATCTATCGATTTACATATGTAAAGTGTATGCAATGGACATCAGAAAATCAAGCGATAATAATATACGATAATACGATGAAGTCTCGAGGAGGGATTTCTCTAATCAGTATTTCAATATAGAAACGATTTCAAACTTTGCCAGCTCATGGAAAAGATGATAAATTTGATTTCCGTTTCTTCCGAGTTCATCATGCAAGCTTCCAGGAAATGTCTCATCGACATGAAAAGTATTTAATATAATTTAATATATAATTGTAATATAATATTATTTCTCGTTTGTTCTCATCCTTTTGTTAGAAATTTCAGATCTTAATTTCAATTAAAACAGTAAATTTCAATCCATTTTTATACATCGTCTTCTCTCCCTTTCTCTCTCTTTTTCTCTTTTGCTTTCTCTCTTCTAAAAAAATTTATAATAAATTATCTTGAAGAAATAAATGTCTAACATGCTCATAAAATATAAATAGAAATAAATACGAATCGACATCGAGTTTTCTAATCCTCGAGCTGTTTCGTGAGCTTGAGCATTCTATTTTGTTGCGGTTCAATTTCTGTCGTGTATATTTTAGGTATTAAGCGAGCCATCGGCCATTTTATTCGTCTTTCATTTCCCCGAGCCGCGCGTCGAGGGCCGGGGATGAGGCGGGTGGATCCGTAGCCGAGGGTGAGTCGACGTCAGAAAAACCACCCTCGTCCAATTCAGCCATCCTTCCACCCCCGGCTTTTCCAACCCCTTTTCGCCATTCTGGTCCACTTCATGGCAGTCGATGACTGCTGGCTTGCTACGGAGAAGGGGATGCTCTTTGAAAAAAAAGTAAATCCCAAGTAAAATGGCCGTGTAACGTTTCCGCTCCTTTCTCTCTCGATAGGGAAGAAGAGAGAAAGAGAGAGAGAGAGAGAGAGAGAGTTCATTTTCATGGAATTCAACCGGGTCAATTTATAAGACGCGATTCGGGCTTCGTCGAGAGGCGGCGTCTTTACGGAGTTCGGTTTTACTTTGAGATTAAGGGGCTTCCTCGAAACTTGCAATTTTAATTTTGCCTTAATCGCTCGTCTCGCTTAACCGTGGCGTGGATACGAGAGAAAACAAGCCTAGGTCACGACGATCCGCTCAGCAAAAATTGGTCCTATTAGTTCATTGCTAAAAAAAACTCTATAATTCTAAACTCTACGATTATAAAATTTAAGACATATTAAACATCCATATTTCGCTCAAAAATCTCTCTTCATCTAGTGGTGTGTACAAATCTTTCACCGGCATAAATATGCTTCTATGTGTAATCAATTCCTTCTTGAAAAAGAAATATTTTCTGTAATCGGCAACGCGTAACGAAACGTCGCACGACGACTCAGAAAAGCTCGTTCGCCAGATAAATATTTAAGCGACGTTCCGGAGCGACGTTCGAGTCACGGCACAACGACGACATCCTGTCGATTTCGTCAGGCGTAAGCCACGGAGGACCTCTGTTTTCCTACAAAGAACGTGACCGGACTCGGCGACAGGATCAACGATCGCCGGCCGTAATACGCGCGAGCGTTGTCGTCCCGCCGATCCGGCGAACGGCGAACGGAATCAAAGCACTACCGAAGGGAGCTTAAAGCGGCACTGTTGCGCATTCCAAGTGAAACTTTAAAGTCGATCGCACATATATACACGAACTTGGCGCGAACTCAAATTTCGGTGAAAGCATCGCGCCGCCGTCTCGCACTATCCGACGCTCGCCGTCGCGAATTTTTGCGGCCGCTCGACTGTTCCTCGCGATCGTCTTTCCTACGTCGTGGAACCGACGAGCCTCGCGTAGAGATCTTCTCACTGCGCGACGCGTGTTGAAATTCGCGAATCGATATGCCCGTTCTTCCTTGCATGCGAGACTGTACGCACATGTCCGGCACGGCGTAAACTCTAACTCACCTTCGATATAGGGCGCACACTGGCCATTCCCCACCCCGTTCCACTTCTGCGGGGCCCTTTGATCGTCGCGAAAAAATCCGGAAACCCGTTTCTCAAAAGTGACCCTACCTGGCGGTAACGGAGCGCGGCCGAAGGGGAGGGAGAAACGACGTCGGAGGGATAGAAAGAGCGAGAGCGAGACAGAGAGAGAGAGAGAGAGAGAGAGAGAGAGGGAGAAGGAGAGAGTAGGACGCGCGGGCCAAACGGCCCTTTCCGCATTAGCATAACCCTTACGGTTTGTCCACGTGTGCGCCGGTATGCCAGGGGGCCGTAGAACTGGTCAGGTAAGTTTTTTCGCACTTTTTAATTCCCGATGACCAGATGCCCGGCCGGCCTGCCGGCTTGCGCGTAGTAAAGGGGAGGGCGCCGCTCCTTTGGCCTGACCTCAATGAGAGATGACCTCCCCTTCTCGGCCCCGGATGACCCCATAAAAATCGCGGAACCGGTTCCCGCTTACCCGGGATTTTTCGGACGTTTTAACGGCCGCGCGAGGAACGTACCGGGTGCGTACGAACGCGTACGAGGCTTCAGGTAAACGCGTTACCTCGAGCGCCGAGTCGTTACGCTTCAACGTGACCGGCATGTGTTCTTCCCTCGGTAACGTTTGCCGATACTTGTGTGAGAACCGAATAATTACATCATTTCGACGTTTCTACAACGATCTCATTGGACAATATTGAATTTTTCTGATCGCAGTACAGATTCTTCATACACTGAAAAAAAAAGACTGGTTATAACTACCAAATGTATAGTGAAATAGTATCAATTAAATATTTGATCAATATAACCAAAAATAATTTTACTTTTCTAAATATTTAGTAACTTATACCAGATTTGATAATACTTACTAAACATTTAGTAAAATAAAATTATTTTTGGTTGTATTGACCAAATATTTAATTGATACTATTTCACTATACATTTGATAGTTATGACCAGACTTTTTTTAGTGTATAAACAAGAAGCAAACTCTGATGAAGATTTTTATCAAAATTTTCGTACGAATTGGAATACTTTTCAAAAATACTGAAAAAATCCGCATCTTTTCTTAGAAAAAAATTTTGCAAAATTTTTTTTAGAATTTCTGTATAATTGCACAACTTTTTTGAATAATTTCTTAGATGTTTTATATGAATCTGAGAATACTTCAGAATTTACATACATGAAGAATCTTCTAAGAAAAGATGTAGACTTAATATTTCCAATTCGTACAAAGATTTTGAGAAAAATTTTCACAGAGGAAGAAAAAGAAATTGTCTTGTTTCATGTCACGTAAACTGTTATAAAAGATCGATACTACACTGAGAGAAATCGTTTGGTAGAATAGTGATCAAATGAATTTTATAGTTACTGGTACCAAAAACTTAGTTACATTTAACAAAACTTTTTGTAATTTGTTGTATGAAAATAATTATTTGGTTAAGACTTTACAAATTGTTTAATCAAAACAACTATGTATTTAATAACTATCACTATAAAATTCATTTGATCACTATTCAATCAAATTTTGGTTGATTTTACCAAACATTTCTCTCAGTGTATAGAATACAGTTTCCAAAGTATAAATCACGATAATATTTTTAATTATAAAATATATAAATCTCTCTTTCTTAAAATATGAGGCATAAAGGTTTGAAGAGCACGCTTTTTTTCTATTTCTATTGATAATATTTTTGACGTCATATCGAAGCGAATCATTTTCATGTACAAGAAATTCAATAATTGTAGTTTATTTCAAGATTTGATTTCTATTTCTATCATAGGTAAAAAATTGTTCCCATTGACGATCGCAAAAAATTGTTCAACTATGATAGAAATCGAAATCAAAATTTGAAATAAACTACAATTATTGAACTTCTTGTACATGAAAATGTCACTTCGACACGATGTCAAAAATATTATCAGTAGAAATAAAAAATAAGTGCGTTCTTTAAACCTTCATACCATATATTTAAGAAAGAGATATAGTGAAAGAGAGTATAAAATTATACATTCAATTCACTCCTTTGTCTCTTCTCCACTTTTTCGTAATCTCTAAAGTAAAAGATGAGACGTTTTTAAAAATAACCGCGATCCATATAAGAGTTTGGTAAACCCTGTTACAAATCATAGAATACGTCATTATCGTAAAAGTGACAGCTCGCTTCGTGCGTAGTTATTTTATCTAAGGACTTTAGATGGACAATCGGTTTTCTCGTAAGACGTGTCCTCCGAGGTAAGGTGAGCGTACGTCGAAAGGCGGGACAGCGACGGGGAGCGCAGGTAAGATAAATCGCGCGTATCAAAAGCATCCATTTCGGTGTCAGAGACTCAAGTTTCCAGAGTTCAGGAATCTCTCGAGAGGATCGACGGGCGGCGGGGGCGGATGAGGTATGACCCGGTGAAGGTAATGGACTTAGGTACAGCGACCGCGTTGCTACAATGCGCGGCGTTACCGCGCGATGTGAAATTAAATCGATGCAATCGAACGACAACCTTCGTACGCTACCACGCTTCACGGCCGATTTAGCTGACGTCTACATGCCGCATTATCGACGACAGTGCGTTTACATTCAGGCAAACAATCGCGCGCATTAAGCTGAATTGTTGGAAAACGCGGAAACGCGATAGGAATATTTGCAGCAATAGATTTGTCTAATGAGACGTGTGTGAAACGGAAAAAAAAAATATATATATATATCGGCAACTCTGCAACTCTTGCATTATTTTCTTCATTTATATTCAGACCTCGTCTGTAATTTTTCCAAGTTCAATCTTTAGTTTGATGTTTTCGAAGTTGTATCTCGAAGTTACTTAAAGGATTATTGTATTCGGCGCATAATTTAGCGTTTCGTTTGGCTTCGACTCGCCGACATATTGCGGGTGGAATCGCGGCCATCGAGAAAATTTATGGCGAAAGAAATTCGAAAACGGCGAAACACTTCGCAGCTCCGTTTGCTCCGAGGGAAGAAAAAGTCGAGCCCAGGGCGGTTCTCGATTCCCCTTCCCCGGGACATGGAGCCGGTGAGAACTGACGAGGGTGGGTGGGCCAGCGCGGGGGTTGACGAAGGAAGAGAGACGGCGAAGGCGGATGGAGACGGTTGTGGAAGGAGGGCGGCATTAATTACGGTCCTTTATTATAAAAACTGAACTCCCTCCGGCCAGGAGAGAACGAAGAGAGAGGCAGATAAGGAGGGAAAAAGCCCCCAACTCTCCGACGGCTACCTCTCCCCGCGGCCCGCGTCCACCCTCTCTCGGTCCGGCCACCAATCCTTCCGACAACCCCGTGCCCCCGCCGCAGAACGTCTCCCTCTGTTCAATTTAAAATACTTAATCTGTCTTAGTCCGGAGCCGCGCGGGGTTGTCAAATGCAACTGTTGTCGCGGGCGACAACTGTCTTGCAAGAGTTACGAATACGCTCTCAATACGCTTCGTCTTGAAATATCAAGCGTGGAATCACTAAATGGAAAAAATTCTGTCCTCGTAGATATAAGCGAAACGCAAAAGCATTCTTTCCTTATTCATAAACCTTTGACGTCATTAAAGCTAAAAGTGAAAAAAGTATTTTTAATCGGACATAAAGCATTATATTTTCATAAAATTTGATTTTTTTAATAATAATGAAACACAAGTTATAAAAGAAAAATAATTACATGTTTTTCCTTTGGGACGATAAAATTTGTATATTCTTTTTATCGTAATACAAGTTAAGATATACTGGTCTTCTTTATTGTAATTTCTTTCTTTATTAGAATAAATTTCTTACATGTATGATAACTTGACAAATTTATTACTTAATATGATGCTTCGATCGTAAATACATAGAGAACGCGTACATATATTTTCCAATATTCTCCGCGTGCAATTACGCGTCGCATTTACAGATTCGATAATCAGACGGCACGGTAGTCGTTGCAGTTGAGAACCACCGTGGAAAATAAGAAACGGGAAAATGGCGAGGATTTTAATTTGCA
>QKQZ01034558.1:0-28315 GCA_003595255.1 Solenopsis fugax
ATTATTTGTAGAAGATAATTCCCCAATTGTACTATCTAATGCTACATTTTTTTCTGAGTGTTTAATCGATACTATTTCACTATACATTTGGTAGTTAAAACCAGACTTTTTTTCAGTGTACCTACTGTAAAAGGGGAGTTTCCGTAAATAAAAACGTCTGGGAATTGATGATACATAACGCTGCGCGCGCGATCGAGATGCACGAAGACGATAATCCAATAAATATCTTCGAAAATATCGAAAGTACATCAAATATTGGCAAGTTTAGCAAACTGCGGCGAAATAACGGCGTTATTTTCAGAGCAAGCCAACGTGTTATTTCATCTGGGTAAATACCTGGGGGAGAAGAATCACGCGGAGAGCCGGAGTTAACGCAATTTCTTCACAGACGCGCGCGCGGTAGATTAAAAAGGATGCGCGATCCTCCTTTCTTCGGTGAAGGATGCTCTCTGGATTCGATCCGCGACGATGTCACGAGTTTAATCCGGCAGTTCGCTCAACTCGGATTTAATCAGGAATATCAGGATACCTACCATTCTGATGGTTGGATCGATCCAAATTCGTACAGAACGCGAGTTTGGGAATTCTGCTGTCTCGTTCATGCGCCCCATGCATCAACTGCGCCGAAAACAACGTTGACCTTTTAGCTAAGCCGGCTCGCGCAAGGAAACCACCGTTATTATCCGACATATCGACGGTGAAGGCTAATACGCTTTCAGATAACAAGAGCACATCATTGACCAGTTGAGTTTTGGTGAATTACAACAACGTGTGCTTAAGCGCACTTATATATTATATATAATGTTGACTGCTGTTTCCACTCTACCGTTTTGAGTTCAGTGACGTTAATTACTTGCCTATTACCGCTTATCTGCATTCTGGTTATGCCGATGTAACATCAGGTTGTAACATACGCGTGTAAATCGCACGTTGCGACGATATTATTTTCTTTTCAAACAATTTTAAAATATATGTGCGTGTATTAAATGTACGATTAATATCCTCAGTATAATACCCTCGATGTGTAGTAACGATGCAATCCACTTGACGTAATAATTAGTGGCTCCATTCTATCGGAATTATTAATGCGAAAACTATGGGGTAGCAATTTTGCGGCGCACAAAAGTGGCGCTCGAAAACATATCTCGATCAAAGAACGCGAGCGTACGAGAACATTACGGACCGATGAGTCGGCCGATAATTTTCACGGTAATTGATTAATTAATTCGATTCACTGGAGTCGGAATATGCTTGAATAAAGCCGCTAATAGATATATCAATTAATAAAGCCAGCCGAGCGGCGATACCACTTTGTGTAAGTATCGCGAGTTATTTGAATTCACTTTGTGATCGGTCATTCTACGACACGAGTTCTCAGTACCAAGATCGACCAGTACCACCGTTGCACCGGTCCGGCGGCGGCGAGCAATGAGAAGAATCTAGCTTAGCCTCGGTCCCTCGGTATCTTCTTATTTCGAACGACATCGTGCGTTATGAAAGCCGATTATTTCGACGGCGGTGGCGCCGATAAGCGACTCGTTTCCAGCGTTTCAGCGAGAAGTAGTATCGATCCCCCGGCTGATCATTAAATATTGACGATGCAATTTGGCACTAGCAGAATGACGTCCCTCGCAAACGCGGCGAATTTCTGCATCGAGTCGAAGCCGATTGAAAACCAATCTAATCAATTATTGCTGTTCTCGTTATTGAAATTATTGTTTTTCTCGCTATTAGATCTTGAAAATGATAGTCGGGTATGCAATTAATATGGCAATTACGTAACGCTTAGATGCAATGGTGTTCACGTGACTCTTGTGCCAATTATCGAAGTTACATTCGCATTTTTATGTCGCAATACCGGAACGAAGAGACGGACGACAACGTGACGTCGATTGAGGAAAGGATAGCAAAAGGCACGTAACAAAATAATGCAGAACCATTTCCAACGGCTTCTTTCTTGCGTTTCCTATCCGCAAGTTTTTTTAACGTTTCTCCGACGGGTTACATGTACAAATGCCACGACAGGATTTATTTGGTGAGCTTTTCGAGAGCGGCATCTGTGCGCGTCGAGTCGTGAAACTTGCACAACGTTGTTTCTCGCACCGAAACTCCGCGCGCGCTTCTTCCTTTTTTTTTTTACGGTCTTTCCATCTGCGCTCACGTATCCCTTCCGACGGTCACGTTAATTCCACCATTAATTGAATCGTTTCTTGCACGTCCACTTTGTCGTTGATTCGGTGCGATGCCCGGCGAGAGCAAATCCTTGAATCGTCCGATATACACGTTAATTCGAACTGCTTACGTTGTATATATCCAATGAAAAGTAAAGTTTCATGTTACGAATAAAAAATGTAAATTAAATCCTGAGTTTACGGATTCTCTGATCGAATTTGTTCAGCATGACGTTTCGCTTAGTCGCGTGACAACGCGACGTGATTTTTCGTTACGTTTACCGTTCTCGAGTTAATATCGCAGGACGCGGTCTTTATCATTCATATGATAAAAGTGGAGCGTGTGCGTCTGTGTGTTTTAGAGTTCGCCGCGACAACTTGAAAACGCAGTTTTCGCTTCATTGAAACAACGTCAAGTTTGATATGCAATATCCAGTGCATCGCGGAAACGACATCCGACACGACATTTCGTTTTACTGAACATTTCACCTGGTACACAGAAATGCACTCATGAGAGTCTCCAAACGATTCTGCCGGATGTTACATTTCACAATCATATCAAAATGCTCTTGTACAGCCGATTGATTAGACATTAAAATCGGCAAATCACGATGATTTCTATCATTTAATCATACCATTTAGTGTAACGTTATGGTAACCTCAATCGTGTTTGCCAAATAGAGTGCTATTATACAATAATTTGCTTCGATTGAGCAGATATAAATTACACAATCTTATACTATGGTAAAAAAAACTGTATTCTGATCATATATACTTTCCTTCTTTTCCTTTGAATTTAAGAATATACTTTTTTTAACGAACTTTAGACAATGATACTCTACATAGATCATGTTTCATTTGATTTGCAACAATTATGTTACCTCTATTTAACATGTTATGATTTAACAATATTATTTCAAATTGGAGAGATATTCGACCGATAATGTATAACATACAAATTGAAACAATAACGCATTCTACGGTCAAGCTAGATCTTAGTGCTTTTATAAATTTTACTTGTGTGATTTTTATATACCTTTTTTTCAAATTTAATCGACTCAAAGAATTTATTTTTCGCAATAAATTCTTTACAGTTTTTTTCAGGGGGGAAAAGGGACAAAGGATCTAACATCAAGATGCAAGTTAGCAATCGTCAATTATTAAATTGTTTCTAATTTAATAAATGTGATATTATCTGTTCACGTTCAACTTATAGCTGTGTTATGACCGGAAAAGTAATTCGGCGCTCAGTCGGTTGAATTTGAAAAAAAGGTATATATATTTAATCACACAAGTAAAATTTATAAAAGTACTAAGATCTAGCTTGACCGTAGAAGGCGTTATTGTTTCAATTTGAATATTATTTCAATATTTTAAAATTATATTTCTTTTCATACTTAGAAAATCAATCAGAATAAATCATATAATCTCATTTATATATCCTGATAAAAAATAAGAATATCTGCTATCTATACTAATCTATCCTTTATAAAAATTCTCAAATTAAGAATATCCTTTTGATGCTTATTTTAGAAGAGACTGCTATAAAAATAAAAAAAGGAAAATTCTCAAGTTGAGAATATACAATTTTTTTTTATATACGAGTAAGTCTTAGCATTGCTCATTGTTTAAAGAGAAGCTGACACGTACGGAATTTCCTAATCATTAATCACTTAAGTAATTGTAATGCTCAACGTCTGACTTATCAAGATGCCGTGAGCGGGACTTGACTTGTCTTCGAGAAAATGGCGATGATGTCAAGGATGCAGAACAGATATTGTTCCTTCGATGACTCTACGCAGCATCCAAGCACACGCACGTAACACGGTTCTTGAGTCACACATTGCGTCCAACATTTATGGCGATATGATTTTCTCTCGGGCAATCTTCCCCTTTCCTCTCCTAAGTTTTCGGTTCATTCTCTTATGTCCGAGCCGCGTACAATTGCACGTAGGTGGTGCAAATAAATTTCGAGATGACAGCAAGATGGATGAAAGACAGGCGAAAAGAGACTGGCGGTGGCAATAAGACGGTAGCCGGACGGACAATTTACATTTTTCGCCGACCGCACTCTCGCGCCTCTCCGGGGTGCGATTACATCGCGAGTAATCGAGAAGAGTTGGAAGGAGAAAGAGACACCACGCGAAGACGAAAGACCGACGGAAAAAAAAGAGATGAGGCCGCGAGGAAACGACGGATAACTGCAGCGGTAACGATTATCTCGCCGTGCACTCGACGAGACATGAATTTTGCCTCCTGTTTTCCTCCCGAATAAACCGCGGAAATATAAAAATATGCAGATCTGTGCGTGAAGGCTCGACGGGACTGCTCGCTCGCTAAAAGTAGCGCTCTCGATTAGGGAAATCATGCGCGCGATTGACGATGGTATTAGCCAAAATTTCCACAAAGCAAGCAAATGAAAACACGACACACGTTCGGGTGTTAATCGGAGGACGGCCGCAATATAAATGTTAACCTCAGCGATTGAGCGCGGTTGTTTTGATCAGCATTTAACGCGTTTCGACGAGCCTGGCGAAACGTTCGTCGCCGATACAATGACACGTCAGTGCTATTGACGAAATAGTCCGTCAGTGGCGTGGTAACACGTCACCGCTGCCCATCGATATTCCGTTTCAACCGAGACGCACGTTCCCCATTTGCCGGGCGTTAAATTCTGTCGACGTCGTACCGGAGCTCGAAGGAAAATTCTTGGAAAATCGCACGACTACGATTCGCGTGTAACGCGAGGTGTACCGAGGTAAGTGCTACAGAAATATAATCCATCCGCGTTCCCACGATATCTTTCCACGTTCTTGAGATATTACGTGACATTTGTAAAATCGTTCTCTCATTCCGAACTTCTTCCCCCGTCGTATCTACGATTAAAATACCGTTCTTCATTATCGTCCTCGCTGCATT
Source organism: Solenopsis fugax (assembly GCA_003595255.1). NCBI lineage: Eukaryota > Metazoa > Arthropoda > Insecta > Hymenoptera > Formicidae > Solenopsis > Solenopsis fugax. The sequence goes on from QKQZ01034558.1 coordinate 5,091, forward strand.
ACAGGGTATATGCGACGAAAATTTCAAGTATCACGTTAGCTACACTCCCCCGCGTAAATCGGGACAGAGAAACGACGGTGTCGACGTTAAAGATACTAAATTTCACTCTTTCCACGCCCGCGTATTACGAGAGAGAAAGAGAAAAAAAAAGGAGGAAACGCAGCCGCGAGATGGAGAGGAAGAAAAGCAAGTGCCCCCGTCCCTCTCCTCGCCGGTAATTTAACTCGACCTTATCGAAGTTTATCGCGGCGGTTCTGATAGGTTTGCCCCATAATCCACTGCTTCGTTTCAAGCTGGGGAAACCCATTAAGGTAGCAGTTGCAACACAGCGTGCGCAAGAACAAAACGAGAAAGCGAGAGCGAGAAAGGAGGACCGGCCCTCGCATTCTCTCTTCCTCGCCGGAGTGATTAATGTGAATGGATGAAGAAACGGGAGAAAAAAAAAGAAACGCACGACCCGGTAGGTAAGGTGGAAAAAGCGGGGGATGATGGAGAAAAGAAACAACAAATCTGGCGTGAAGTGCAGCCTCAACTCTGTGTTGTTTTCCCCCTTTTTTTCCCTCTCTCTTTCCCTTTAAACAGGGCATCACCGCGCCCCAACGAAAATCCGCGTTTCGTTTAAAATTGTTGGGACCGCCAGGCGTTCGCTTAATTGCGAGTCGGATTAAATACGACGGTCCTTTTCACGAGTCGCGAAGAAAGTACGGAAAATTTTACGCATTCCGCTGTGAGACAATTATGAAATTTCGAGATGATTCTGAAATATCTGTATCTTAACGCGACGAGGGGACTAAAAGGGTACAAGCTACCTTCCAATTGTAAGGATAATTAACGGCGCGTAATGAGGGAATTGTCCTACATTGATTTACAGCCTATTGATGCATCGTAAGTGGTTTACTACCCTCATTAACAAGTAATGCCGATTCATAATGCGATAAAAATAGCAGAATTCCTGATACATCCGATTCATCCGCGGCCGGATATAGCCGATTACCGTTTATGATAATCGGCTGGCCGGCCGTTTTGTCCGATTTCGCGAACGAGCAGTCTGTTACATAATTAACGACGAATTTTCATGCCATGAATATGAAGCACGGCTAATGAGAACATTAATATTTCCCATCCCCCGTACACCCTCGTCGCGTCGTCCATCCCTTCTCCCTATTGCGGTCCGCATCAGAATCGAGCGAGCCCTTCCCCCGGTTGTCCGAATTCCGCTTTCGCGTACGTACGTTACGAAGGAGATATCCGCCGAGGATGGCAAAAGAATGATCCTGACAGATTATCGCGCGCGTCCGTCACGCGAACGGTCGCCATTCCGCGCGCGAGTTTTCCTAACGCGACAAATTCCGTCGCGCGATCGACGAAACTTAATTTTTCGCGACGAAGCCAACGTGCAATTGCGCGAGCAACGCAGCGGGAAGATTTATCGCGCCGGTAAATTTTATTATACGCATCCGAATGTATGGATGAACACCAATTAATCGCGGGGATTTAATTAATCTAACGTAACGCGCGGCGCGGAAATAACCGGATGCGGGATTATTGTGCGGGACGCGTACCATTTTGCGCGTTGTTCCCTCGATGGTAATCTCCCCTGATTATCTTTTATTCCTCAATAATAATATATCCCCCTATTTCCCGCAATATTTCCCTCCCGAAGAAGCGTCGGGTTTCTCCGGCGGTGAATTATCCGCAATAACCTGTTGTCGGACGTGCGATCGCGCGTATTCTTTAGACAGCGTATTACCACAGTAATTCGTACGCTCACGCGAATCATTGGTAACGTTACGCATCGCCGTATTTTATCGTAACAAAATTAACTCTGCGTGATCGTTGGAAGATTTACATCATTTAAAAGTCAAAATCCGCGTGGGCAATTCAGGCACAAACGCGTATTTTAAGAGATTACAATACAGCATACGAATTGTTTGTTTACGTAATAATTTTTAAATATCGTCATAAAAGGTTAAAGATCACCCTGCCGTGCTGCGGCGATCTGATGGATTTTTCCTCCTCGCCTTTATATAAAAGTTTATTAAATTGTGGTATGCGGCGCACATAAAAGACGACCCGTGAGTCACGAGGCATTCAAACGGGAGGGAAAACTTTCTTTTTAATTAATGGAGGTAAATACTTATATTTTTATAAAGCCTAACCCTAAATGAAGCTACCGGCTATAGAAAGTTATTGCCCACAAAGCCGTCTTGAACTTTGTTTCATAAGCAATATTCGAAAGCTCGTAGCAAAATTTGCAGATCATATCGCAAATTATCCACAAAAGTTGTGTGCTTTACATTATACATTTAATATCATAGTTATTAGGGAAAAGTACACTGTGTTAAATATTAATGAATCAAATTCAAACCAATTCCTTGAAATTAATAACATTTTGTTATTTTTAATTTCTGTGTGTCGAAATTTATTATTTTAATACAAAATGTGTAATTAAAAGAACCTCATCTAATCAACCCATTTCTGTAGTTGAATTGTTTAATTTCAAAGTAGCGTACGTATTAATATATGCACCTGGTAAATAATAAATTTCATTTGGGCCAAATTTAATATTTTTTAATTAAACTATTGTTTAACTACATCGTTTTAGTTAAATTGACGATATATTGAGTTGGCAACAATGGCAACCTATAGGAATGATTGAAAATAACTCAAATTGGATAGAATTCGAAACTACAAACCTAACAAGGTATACGTTAAATCTAAACATCTACTATGCGTAAGGCAACAAGTGTGTTACGTAAAGGATCGAGACGTCCGTTGAAGAGATTTACGAGCGATTTGCAGAATGCTGCAGAAACGCGGAACTTTTATGTGCACCGCGGAGATTGAAGAGAAACAAGAATGACTAACTGGCAATTGTAATGGGATCTGGAAGACGAATGAACCCGAACTGAGGTATCTTTCAAATCAGATTCGATAAGTAGAAGTGGAAATTCGTTGGAAAAATCGATTGCTCTACTGTACTTCGCACATAGAAATCGGCTAACAATAAGCTAGCAATAATGTAATGTAGATGAAACAGAAACAGTATATTTAAAAAACTAAAAATATATCATTAAAATTCTCGGAACGCGTTTATTATTGAAAATTGACAAGATAAACAAGGAAAAAATCAATTTTATGAAAAGAAATCTGTCGTTGATATGTTGCACAGTATGCTTTTGATATTCGCATAGCAACAAACGCAAATGTGAATACACCTAAATCCGGAAGTTCATCTAAATCAGTATCTTAATGGTTTAAACATGCACTTATTAAAACCCGGAGCAACGTGCCAACTCATAAGCAGCTGCATTTATTCTAAAAGATAAAATTCTAATTTATTCTAAAAGATAAAAGATTGCGATTCAGAATACTTGAATTTAAGTCGCGATGAGATCTCTCAATGCGGTGAGAATACTCGTTAGAGTGTCTAACGTCGTCGTAACAAGCTTTGCTTACCATTTTACGACTGACGCAATTAACAGATAGCCCAGCGTACTGGCTTCCATTGCCATTTAAAAACACTTTGCGAATAACGTCACCAAGATTAAAGTCGTGAGAAGCCGCTTGATTTATCTCCAAGTATGTGAGGGTCTCGAATAACGATTGCGGCAGCAATCTTTTCTTCTGCTCGTTTGCGCGTTTTTCGAACATTTTCTTAACCTTCAGTACCCACGTTTCAAAAAAGTTCCTATCCCCCCACACTCAGATATTTCTGACCCAGTATTATTTTAATTGATTTCTTTTTAATCAATTAGAGAAAAAAAAGAATTTTTCGGTGCGAAAATCGGAAAAGTCGTGGCACAAAAGATATTTCGCAATAAGTAAAAAATACAACTTTAAAAATCGGCCTGGGTTACGCTGACCCACTGTGGGCACTGAAGGTTGATAGTGAAAGTGTTACGAATATTAAGACTTGTCACGCTACTTACAGCTCGTAAATATGATAATAAATTTGATATATCGATGGAGCATTTCCTTGGCTTATACTTCTTATCGGCCTGGTTCAGATTCTAATAGGGTTCTATTCTATATTCTAATATGGTTCTATTCTATTACGTTTCTACATTCAATTATATGTACATTTTTAAACACTTACACGCTTCTGCTTTCTCTTTCATTGTCTCCTTATCTGCCGGAGTTATAATACCTAGCTCCATTTGCATGGCGTTCTATAGTTAACCAGAAACTGAGTATGCACGGTTATCTTTTTGGGGCACACCTCGCGCGCCTGGCGAGAGTGAATGCCAGAGGCATCGAGGCAGAACGAGAGGAAACCAGATTGGGATGCTCGTCTGCGTCAAGTATCCGTCATGACGGCCGTCGGTTGAATTGAAATTTTGCAACACGTCGATAACAAAGAATTCGGCTTTTCGATTCGTTTCTCACGATATAAATTTTGCAAACGGACTTTCTAAATCAATAAAGTGATATTTTGGACTTATTCAATATTAAAAATCAGAAACGACGGGCGCAGAAGCCTTGGGCTACATTTTTTTTTTACGGGAGAACCGCAAAGTTCTTCCAAGAATAACAATTTCGTTACGAATTTATTGCTTTCTCGGAACAACCCCTAAACATAAATGTTTCATATGACTCCTCGCCTCGCATCCCTGTTTGCCAAGCAAGGAAGATCTATCTCGCACAGAGGGAACTTCAGCTTGGAAGGGTCGAAGAGGTTTATTTTAAGGAGGTAAAGAGTCGCGCCCGAGGATCGCTGTCGAAGTTGTCGGAGTCAAAGTGATCGGGAGTGCGGACAATGCCGATGGGGTGACGGAAGGAGGAAGGAGCGTGCTCGATGCAAAATAACTTTTATCTTCCTCGGATGATAAATACCTTCCGCGCGACGAGGGGGGCTGCGGCGTATAGAGGCGAAGTACATGTCTTAAGGGTCGTCCGGTGACCCTTTTGTCGGAACCCTTCTCCAAATGGAGAGCTCGAACCCTCGAATCTGATCTCCATGATCCTCTCCAATCTGCCACGTGGAGGATAGTGGATGGTACCTCGTAAATACACATTCGGTAATTGGAGAGATAATAAAAAAATAAACGAATCTCCCTCCCCCCGCAGAAAATGTTTCCTTCAACCTTCTCTCGAAAGTAAAATCTACCTCCTCGCAGCAATGCAACGTATAGAATAATTATGTCACGTCACTTGTAAGTTCACTTCATTGATTTCTATTTCTTCCTTCCGATGTGTGCGCGAGTTTATATAATATTCTACTGGTGCTAAACTCGAGCTTTAATAATTGATGTTGTTCTTCGCTTCTTCCTGATATATAATATATAAGCATTCCAGATATACAATGATGCGCGATAAAAGATTTATCGCCCTAAACGAGGTATGCACGAACGAGAAAAACTAAGCTGACGAAAGCTGCTTTATCAATTGGTCGCAAAAATGAATTTTACACGAAACACTTGAAAATTTCTATTAACCACAGCCAGGAAGGTTGCGCAGGAAGTGCACTTTAAGCAGACTTCCGCATTTAATAATGGGACAACCACGCCAGTCGCGAAAAGAAAACGACCGACACTTCTCCAAAAATATATATGCATATATATATGTATTTCGTTAACGAAATATCTCAATTTCCCGACTCTTGCACGCTTGCACGCTCAACTGCGACCTGGATTAGTATCGCAAACACGCTACTTGCTAAATGTATCGGGGAGAGATCGAGAGCAACTTACTTAAGAAGACGGTAATATCAGCGAGCTCTGAGGCGAGCGACAGACGGCACGACGCGCTCCGGCGCAAAATTACGAGGGACCGCGAGCTACCCCTAGGGTTGTTAACAAACCTCGACACCCCTCTTTCCCTCCTTCTCCGCGTTTCCAGCCCTCTCATTTCTCTTTCCCGCCCTCTCTCGTTGACGGAGACAGCGACATACGGCGCACTCGTATCCTCGGGGACGCGCTCCAAGTCCTATTTCATTGGACTTCGCCGGGAGTTCGAGGTCTCTGAGTTTCTGATGACTCGCGAAACTCCTCTAGACGCCTATAAACGGATATATTTATTGCCCGGCTCCTCCGGAACTCGTTCCTTTGGCCAACCAGTCGATTTACTAAATGAGACCGGAAGTGGATTGCCCGTCACCGACGTACTCCTGACCTTCTTTGAAGCGAAAACTCAAAGAGTCGTCCTCCACCTTTTTTCCCCCCTCTCCGCGACCAATAATCTACTCCTGATTTTTCCACGTAATGAACGTTCCGCATGTGAAAGCGAGAGAATAAATTCGATAGGGCTTATGTTAACATTATCCTATATAACAAACGTGTTTTGATTTAAATCATAATTTACATCCTTTGAAAATTAAATGTATTTTCAATGAATCTAAAAATTTATAAAAATTTAGCTAGATACAAATCTGAAAATAATTTTATTGGATAATCAAAATAGTTAGGGGGTTCAAAAAGTAATGAGCAATGCTGCTACCAAATTTTTACATACTAGCAACCAGCTTGTGCGTACACAATTATTTTGCTCGTCTAACAAAAATTCTTCTCAGTTCCGTATTCAGCTAAATGTTTAAATGCTTTGGCGCAAAGCCGTTCTAGCTACGGAAGTATATACTGCACGAATTATGCTTGTTAAGTAATATAAAATTATGTTCTTTTTTATATCTTATATGCAATGACGTAAAACCGGCTATAAAAAGCACAAATCATGAATGCATAAACGTACGTGTATATCACGTGCTTCTACCTTATACGACTAACTTTGGAGAAAAAGAGTGCACACACGTACACGCGTATGCTGGTGAGATTCGGTGCAAATCGGTGAGATTCGTGGCTCGAGAAAAAAAAAGTACGGCGTTTAAAAAAGCAGATCGGGAAATCGACGGAGCGGGGTCATAGCGAGGGTGTACCGGGCGCGCTCCATGTGCGGGGCTTATCCTTTTCCAGGCGATTTACGTGCGAAGTTCGCGTGGAAGGAAGCGAATCGTTTATCACGCGGAGAGCTAATAGATAACACGGCGGTTACGTGTTCGAGCCTCGATCGGCGCCCGGCCGCTCTTCCCTTATTCCTCCTCTCTCTTTCTCTAGCGGTCTCTCATCCACCCTCTACGCCGCCGTGCCCTCTAACCCCGAGAAATTCACTTTATCTGTCTCGATCGGCGCGCAATACCGCGCAGTTCGATCCTACAATACCGGATTTACCCCGAACTTCGAGATACGATGTACCAGATGTGCGTAACTCTTTCCATGGGCGCGATCCTTGACTCGCCGAAGCGCACGTGCGCTGCGTGTTAAGTGAGTTCCCCTTGAAAACGAGTTGAACCTCGCCGAAGCCGCAACGTTTTGCGAAAAATATGAGCGGAAATCTTGTCGTCGTCCAGTCATGTAATAACGGCGAGCGAATAAAGATAAGAAAACATAAAGGGATTGAGAAGCAATCGTATAACTTGATGAACGAAAACTAACATAATTGTTACAGCGTTTTAATCTGGTTCTCATTTTATGAAAGAGAAACGCAAACTTGTAAAATATAAAGCTGAGAAGAATAAAAGAAAACATATGTGATTTGCATTGCGACATGAAACGTATACTTGCGACAGTAGACTGTCGGCTAACTTTAATCAGGAATCTCATTTTATCGGCGCCATCAACAACAGCAGACTGTCAAATGGCTTATGCATGCACGGACAAGAGGTATTCATCGGATTTTATGCCACGGAAGTGTGGCGCGCCGCGAAGAGTGGACTTTACGCAGCGACCGTTTTATGATGTCCTTTTTCGCGACAATATCCCATTTATGGAGCGCATCTGAAGGAGCGCAGTCGTTGTCTCGGCTGGGAAAAAAAAAAGAACACAGGGCGACCTTTTCTAGCATACAGTCGTAACTACTATTTTCCCCGGCGTCTCACAATTAATCTAACGCGCCCTCGTCTCGTTTTTCCTTCTTCCTTGAAATTAAATTAATGAGGCTTTACTCTGAGTGATACAAAAAAAAGGATAAGGAAAACTTTTTTTGGTGCAGTATATTTAATTTTGTTTATATATACATACATATATAGAGTATCGTAGACCTGTATATTTTTTTTTTAATGATGGAAAGTGATTTTTATCAAAAAATTTTGTAAGCAAATCGGATACGCTCTGTTAAAAATGATATTTTCAACTTCTGGTTCCGATCGGAAATGGAACTGATCCAGATGAAATGTTGAATTTTTTAAATGCAATATGTACCTTTTATTGCAAATTCAGATTACACTAAAAAAGAAAATATAAGAAACTTTTGTTTCAAACACTTTTTTTCTGGAAGTGCCTCCATTAATCTTAAAATAATCTTAAAAGTAAAAAAATAAACTTAAATAAAAGATTAACGGAGATATTTTTAGAAAAAAAATGTTTAAAAGAGACACGAATTTATTATATTTTTACTTATATTATATTATATTATAATCCGAATCTACAATAAAAAGTACCATGTTTTCTTCATTTTAAAACTAGTTTTAAAATGAATATACGATCTGAGACACTTTGTATATGTATAAAAAAATGTAGAATTTCTCGCACACAATTTAATCGCAATAATTGCAGAGATCAGGCCACATTACTAGTATCATTAATATGAAATGCATAATAATTTACAATGTTAATTTACAGCACAAAAGAAAAAATCGAAAAGCCGTATTGCGCAAATAATTTATGCAAATAATTCACACCGCTGTGAAATTGTCTGTAAAAGCAATAAACAGTAATAATAAATCAAATGTTATTACATTACGTCACAAAAACGAAAAGATCAAAAAATGTGACAATCCCAATTATGAACCATTTAAGATTAAAATATTTTTTATTAATTCGTGTAAATTTAACGATCAAACATTAAAAAAAAATTTTTAATACCAATGTAAGCAAAAAATATAATTTTAAAGCAAAATTATTATGCATTTAATAAACGGATTGTAAATTTTGGAAAAATATTAAAAAATGTTTATGTATCTCAAGTCCCAATTGTGGGACGGCATAATTTCATATAATAATTAAGAAAAATTAAAAAACTTTTTTAAGAAAAAAATTTTTTTTAATTTTATTAATACCATACATGTATACAAAACATCTAATTTTTGCAAATTTGATCCATAATTAGAACTCGATCAATAATCGAGACCATCGACATAATCGAATCAATGTTCCGCGTGTTCTTTGCAAAAGTATCAAACAACAATCATAAATCACGATTAATTTAACGTTAGAGAAAACCGGGTCAGCAATCGCGCGTGAGAAGTGATAGCGCTATGATTCCTGCTTGATAGTGAAAAATACGAATCGACGAGCACTTCCAGCGAGTGCAACGGGTGTAATAGAGCGTGCTCGTGGTTTTACATGGAAAAGCGAGCGGGAGTGGAAGAATGAGAAAAGAGGGACGAGCTATTTTCACGCGTCACAGAGATGGTAATTGAGTCGTGCCGCTCGAAAGATCGAGTCACCCTCCACTCACTGAAGAGACACGAAGGAGATTCAAGGTGACACACGCGCACACATAAGAGGTGCCGGGAAGAAATTCCAATGAGAAAACCAGCTTCGGAGTTAAATCTTTTGTTAAATTTGGAGGCGAGCTCTCTCTTCGACGAAAAAATTGCAATCGCAAAACTTCGGCAGCATCTTCGAAGTTTTAATCGCGTAACGCAATCTTAGAACTCTAATTATTATCTGAATCCGAAAGCGTTGGAGATTGACTTTTAATCCGATTCCGTTTATACACAAAAATATTTTTAACTTTCATCATACATTTTAAGAAGATATAAGGGCGTTAAACTCGCAAATAATTTGAAGAACAGTTCTATTATTGCTTTTCAGCACTACCGTCGAATGCTTTCCACTTCTACGTCCACGTATGTACGATACTTGTACGATGATAGTTTCCGATTTCCACTTTCCGTACGTTTTGCCGTTCGCTCCCGCTTCCGATGCTTCCAATGCGTTTCCGATGCCGACGAACGAATGGTATTTCCGTGCGGTGAATCGCACGGAATCTATTTTCGCGAAGGAGTGACGTATTCGCGGCTGAGCCGTTCAATGACGGCGGAAGCCGGCGCGCGAGTAAAAGTAATCTATCATAGCGACATTCTGCCGCCAAGATATTCCGACGAGGATGACAAACTTAGGCTGCGTGATCTCCACGAATAAACGTAAAAGTAACAACATAAATTAAAATGAGAAAAGTATTATTGCTGATGAGTCTGACTCGCACATCAGCACCAAAAAAAGTTTGGTCTAAAAATTATTTAAAGACGGAGAAATAAATATAAAATATATTGTATATACTTTAATATTTCAAAAAATTTCTATAATCAAAATCTCAGAGTTATAAAAAAGGCTTAATGTGTTTTATTTTTGGTCTGTGTGTAGACCAAATCGCAGAAATGAGTGCAGGGAGAAAACACACCCTTGGCCAATCATGCATTGCCGAAATAGACTTAGTGTCTAGCGCATAATCCTTGATTTGCTTAGAGTTTATGTAAATTCTCTCGCTCTAAGAGGATTATAAAATAAAGAGAAACTAAAGTAACGCAAATGAAATAAGAGTAATTATAAAATAATGAAGCTTATTTTCACGTAAAGGTTAATTATAAGCTATATGTGAGAAATACCTGACAACATTATAGGATTTTCTCAACCCCTTTAAAGTCGCTTACATGCTGGTAGCGAGTTGGTTAAAGGGCTACGGGTCGGAAGTGTCAAGCCAAGGATTCGCCCAGAAACGGTTTCCACGTACGTCACGTTCTCGGAAATTCGCCGTCCAGGAAATCGCGAGGGCGAGAAACCGTCGTGCCCCGCGTACGCTTTGATGTCCCTGGCGAACAACATAAGCTCGCGGCACAAAGGCGAAAGCGCCCCGAGAGAAGAAGGCCCCGGCCTCGCACAGAGGAAACACTTCGCGAAGAGGCGTTCTCACGCAGGAAATCGCCCGAAGATGAGAGAGAAACAGTCATCCTGTGGCATGCTGGACCAGATATGAATTTCAGGCGCGCTGCGGAGGTTATCGCGTGAATATTTCATCAGGATATTGTGCGAGCATGTCGCTGTCAACTGGAAACATTAATTCAGATTACTCCGATAGAAACCCGATTTTAACCAGTATTATTAATGATTCATATTAGCGAATAATTACTATTAGTACGCTGAATTTGAGGTGTTAATCCTTTCAATTGTAATACGCACTAAAATATGTAGTATCGCTATCAGTATTTCATCAATTTCGCAGATTCCACGTTGGCCTTGTTTCGTGAAAAATGTAGCCTCTTAACTGAGTTTGCTTAGCGAGGATTTTAAACGTACAGAAAGATCAACGACACTGAGAGAAATCGTTTGGTAGAATAGTGACCAAATGAATTTTATAGTTACTGATACCAAAAACTTTGTTATATTTAACAAAACCTTTTGTAATTTGTTGTATGAAAATAATTATTTGGTTAAAGCACAAATTGGGTCAAAACAATTATATATTTAGTGACTATCACTATAAAATTCATTTTATCACTATTTAACCAAACTTTAGTTGACTCTCAGTGTGCACTCCAGACAACAAAGAAATGCAAGATTAGAAACCTTGTTCTGGAAAGAAAACTAGAAAATATTGTCCACAAGTATTAAAGTTCATTTTTTTACGATCCTCTATCTTCTATAACATAATATATTAATGAAAAAATATATAACTCAACTAAACGTTATTTGATTTTACCAAACATTTCTCTCAGTGTGCACTCCAGGCAACAAAGAAATACAAGACAAGTTAGAAACACTTAGTTACATCTAACAAAACTTTTTGTAATTTGTTGTATGAAAATAATTATTTGGTTAAGACTACAAATTGTCTGGTCAAAACAACTATATATTTAGTAATTATAACTATAAAATTCATTTGATCACTATTCAACCAAGCGTTAGTTGATTTTACCAAATATTTCTCTCAGTGGACGCAAAGTACGATAGCACCGACGAAACGACGACGACGTTAAGAAAAAAGCATTCATGAGTACATACAAGACGCGTGAATCCGACGAAGTGCCGAAGGTAAAAGACGCTCTCAAAGTTTGCTTGGCGAAACACGGAGGAACTTCCGGTAATGAGATGGGGAAAGAGCGTCGGATCCCGTAACGAGGAAATAAATGCTAATGGTCAGCTTGTTCGTCGACATGCCGGGAGCGTGTCGCGCTCTAACGATACCTGGAGGCTTGCACGCTGATAAGACCCGTTGCCCCCGCAGGTTTACGCGCGGAATAAAGATAAGCCGCGATGCGTCATGGGCGTAGCGCGAGCGAGCTGCGTCGCATTTGCCGATGCGGGTCGTAAGTCGGAGCGCGCTGTATTTTGAAACAATCGCGATCGTTAAGTCCATTGTGCAATGTACCGTGCACGCAATGATACGGCGTAAACATGAAACCGTCTGGAACGAGACGGATCTCGACGGATCTCGACGGCGGCGTTATTAGGGGTCCTATGAATGCGGAAGCTAAACCGCGGCCGCTGATCCGACGGCGGCGCATTTCGGTTTACTGTCACTCTTGTACCTTCAGCCAGTGTATCCTCTTTCGGATCGCGCTTTTAAATCGGCGCCCGTGACGCGCGAGAGAAGTTGATTCGCTCGAATAAAACGCGATGTATAAAGAGCGGAACGATCGAGCCCTTTTTTTTTTACGATCGCTCGCGCGCGATTGAAAACGACGGCAATCGATACGTGGTTAATAACAAATTCTGTCGTAACACTCGACAAAATAAAAACGGTCTATTCTATATTTCCCTTTCAATTTGTCGTTCAAACAGGCGTTACGCCGGGACGGATGAAGGATAATTTTTTTTTACGGCAATATTTACACGCGCTAGCAAAGTATTTCATTGCAACAAATGTGGAGCATGCTACCGAAAGAGAAAGAGAGAGAATAAGAAAGAAATCGATCTCAGCGGTCTACCTTGAAGCATACACAGTAAAAACATTTTGTATTTATGTTAAAGCAGGCCCATGTCAAAATTTGTGCTAATTTTTTAACATATTCAAGTGTTAATTTAACATAACGTGATTATGTTATTTGAACATTTTGTGTTAAATTCATATTTGACACTTCTTAGTGTTGAAATGACACAATTTATGAGCGAAAAACAAACATAACAAAAATAATGTAGTTTTAAAATATAAAGTCCAAGATAAATTAATAAAATATACGATGTACGTGTCAGCATACACTGAGAAAAAAAATTTGTTGACTTAAAAAAATATTAGTTCATTCAACTAAATGCGGCGGTCACGGGCTGTCCAAGTAAACATTTGTTAATTCAAAGAAATGTCATTTCGAGAAACTACAGATATTCATTCGAATTACTACCGTGTATTTGACTCAAATAAATTAACATTTGAACTAAGTAATTCATATGCAACTAAACGTATTTAGTTCATTTAACAGTTTTTTTTTCTCAGTGTATTATAAATGTTAATTTTACTGAAGAAATATGTTTCCACATTTCGTTTCTACACTACAGAAAAAAATGACTATCAAATCAACAATTCATTGTTTCATATATAAGCAAGAATATAAAATCTTCTTGGAAGAATTTGATAATCTTGGTCAGACATAATTTGCTTACATGAAGGAACAAAATTTCTTTATGTTAGCAAATAATGTCTCCATGAGATTATAAATACTTCCAAGGAGATTTTATATTCTTGCTTATATATGAAACAATGAATTGTTGATTTGATACTAATTTTTTTTTCTGTGCAAACTGCGTCGAAGTGTTAAATTTTTTTTTTACTTTCTAACATATTCATCTTGTGTTAAATTAACACGAATTTGAGACATACGATATACGTTTAACACAAATTTTTCAGTAGTGTAGTTTGGAGGAAGAAGATAAATCCGCGCATCGTTATAAAACCTATCCTCTTTTCCTACCGATATTAACGCGGATTCCCTACACTTTGTTTGACGCGCACGTCATATCCGTCGTTCCGAGCACCGTTTCAACCCCCTCGCGACGCTCTTTCGTGCGTTACGTGTTCTCGCGTGAGACATCCCTGACGACCAGTCTGACAATATACAAACACATTCGTCACTGTCACCCACGGGACGTCTCTTATTTCACGCCCGGTAGGGATGGCCGAAACGACGCGACGGTGAACAGGTAGGATGGATGATCGAACGAGGATGATCTCGATTTTTCTCCCGGAAACAATCGGTTATAATCGGTGGCGCGCATCTCTCGTCGCGAATTCTCTTTTACGATTCAGACTGATTTAATCAAGCGCGTCCCCAGTCGATTTTTCGCGAGGTCGACCTCAACTTCTTCATCGCGGGCTATTTCGCGAAATATTAATGTCGAGAAAAGCCTGTGACACACAAAATCGTTCCCAGACGGGTATGAAAGCCAGCCGTTAAACCCATTCGCAGAATAAGCGAAACAGCATCCCGTCGCGTCGTGTGCAGTCTCGCGCTCGAAAATGCGTAAGAGGCCTCAAATGCGCGGCACACTATCGCTACCGTTTTATTTTCATTTAACAGCCGTCTTCGGTTCTCCATTCCTGAGGCCGAGGCGAAATGGAAGCGGATCTCTCCGCTGGCTGTTTGCACACGGCAGTTTCTATAAAAGTTTAATTAATTAAGCCGTCGTATTTGATTAACGCCGCAGGATCTTCTGCGTTTCACGAAAATTGCACGGGTACACGAGCGACGACTCATCGCGTTAGCGTTGGAAGCGTGCTTAATAAAAGCATGACATCAATGGATTAATGCAGTGAGCAGCAGTTACGTTACATTGACGCATTAGATCAGCTTAATATACCAGACTGCATGAGCGATGGAAAATATCGGCATTAACTGTTGTTTTCAATACGTAAAACATCGACGCCAATATTTATTATCACGCTAAAATGATTGATTCACGTACGATTATATATCCCGGCAGAATTGCCATTTACATTTAACGTAGTAAAGAGGTGCACGACCGAATCCACGTCAAATTTACTAAATTATGAAATTTACGTTGCGCACACAGCACATAAGTCAGATTTTATAAAGTGATGCACATATTTAACAATATTTTGCGATAATTAATGTCGTAAATTACAAAATAATTGCAAAGTTCAAATTACGATAATAGAAGCGGATAGCGTGACATACGATAGAAACACGATACCTAATTAGCGTTCGTCAGTGTATTATTTTGCAATAAAATATAATAAAACGCTATCCTTATTTACTATATATCGTAATTCGCGATAGTTCGTACGAAAGGCATTTCTCCAACGTGAAATAATAACGGAATTAATGCATGGGGAGGAAACGAGCTAAATTTCTGCGGTAATTTTTGTCGTGCAGCGGGATTATTAGGAGTAAGCTGGCGCATATTAAACCGAATGCCGCAGCGCCCGGCGGCAGCCCGAGCGGAAGTCGAGATGTATCGCGACGTTAATTAAGACGGATGTGTGCCTGCGAGATATTAGGACCTCTTCCCATATCCTTCACGAACCACCACATCGTCCCGGGAAAGAGCCTTTCGGCGGTAGGGTCGTAATACGCGGATAAAGCGACGATGTACATTGCTTTGTGGCTTACCATCGTCAGGGACGCGCCCGTCCCGCGTGCGTACTGGAATTCCTGGACACTCACCTGGAAGCAAAAGAAAAAAGAACAGAGGGTTAAAAAAAACGGACTGCGAGAACTAGATTCAATGATTCGAGCTGCTTATCTAGGATAAGCGATGAGCGATCGCGATAAGAGTATCAATGTGAATTGAATTATTAAGTCGAGCATCTAAAAATTTAAAAACTTTATTCAAACGTACACAGACAAAAATTTGATATCAAATCAACAATTCATTGTTTCATGTACACTGAGAGAAATCGTTTGGTAGAATAGTGATCAAATGAATTTTATAGTTACTGGTATCAAAAACTTAGTTACATTTAACAAAACTTTTTGTAATTTGTTGTATGAAAATAATTATTTGATTAAGATTACAAATTGTTTGGTCAAAGCAACTATATATTTAGTAACTATCGCTATAAAATTCATTTGATTACTATTCAACCAACTTTGGTTGATTTTACCAAACATTTCTCTCAGTGTATAAGCAAGAATATAAAATTTTCTTGGAAGAATTTATAATCTTAAACAGACATACATAGTAATTTGCTTACATGAAGAGAAAAATTTTCTCCGTGTAAGCAAATTATGTCTGTTTAAGATTATAAATTCTTCCAAGAAGATTTTATATTCTTGCTTATATATGAAACAATGAATTGTTGTTTTGATATTAATTTTTTTTCTGTGTATAGGAATGCGCGTAGAGGTAGAAAAAAATATGAGTAGTGATATAATTCAGATAAATAGCCTCTAACTGATCACTTGATGGAGTTATTGCGCAGGATCTATCGGAGGATTATTTCTTTTCATTTTCTTTTTTTCAAGTTAATGCCGAACCCCCTCTCGCTCTTAACCGGATATCGTAGATTCATTCAAATCCTTAGTCGCGCGAGTTAAAGGCTTCCCTTTTCCGCGAGTTAATTCGCGGGGCAAAAGCGCGGAGCTCGGAGCAGATATCGATGATGCACTTGGTGAGATGCACGGCGCGGAGCTATCTCGATCGTGCCATCTGGCACACACGGTCTGAGTTCGCGAGATATCTCGGCCGCGCCACCTAATAGCCAGATTAACACGTCGACAAGCGAACCTATCGACCAAATCACACATATGGCGTACAGTTTGCTCGAATCGCATCGTCGCGGACAACCTAATTTCCCGTCTCCGTGCGGAAAATTCGCCTTACGTTACACATGCCAAATACACATGCATAAATTGTACAATTACGTAACATAGTATACGTAAAAATAATACATGTTGTACCACTTTTAAGACTTATTTTCGCGCCGCCGTTACGTCATACGTCAATTGATCCTCATCATTAAAATCTTGCGCAAGAGTGTCGTAGCACAGAACGTGTATCCCCTTTCTGTGGAATGATGAAAAAAACATCGTAAAAATTCTCATAACATCTGCGCGATTAAAAAAAATATTTCGCAGATATTGCGTGATACAACGTTGGCGTAAAAATAAGCATTAAACAAATTTTCAAGCTGGCACACGCGAGTGTGCGAGTTGTAACGGTAAAAAAATCGCGTAAAAACACGGAACTTTGATAGAAACTAATAAAAAAAAATAAAAAAAAAAGCGAAATCTCGTAAAGATCTGCCCGCTCGCGCGAACGATGGGCGCGATAACGAAGAAAAATCTGCGGGAACGTGTTGATGAGAACGGCGGACCGAAGTACGAGTCGAAAAGAAATCCCGCTATATGCGCTTCGGGCACGTGTTTACGTAAATACCGAGGACGGGGTCGATAGCGTTTTATACCGCACTTGGCACGCAACATTGACGATTGGCTGACTTTTTCTCGCCATGCGAGCCTTTTATGCGTGCTCTTTGACACGGAATCGACAAGGCGGAACCGGCGCCGTGTGTGCGCTCCACGGTATCGGCCATTCGGAACGCGCGCTCTCGAAAGTGCACGCGCATCAGCGTGCGATGCAAAACAGGTCTTGCAGAAATCTTTAATGATACGCGGTGTATTATACGCATTGACAGGAAGATCCTCATCGATATCGCCCCGATCGAGATCACCGCGTCTTGCAATTAGCAGACGAGTGGGTAAGCGACACCGACTGCATCGACTCATTAGCGTCATTAGCGTCAATCTCGAGCGATTTTCGATCTTTCGCCTACGCCGTGATTGCGAAAATTAAACACGATAAGTTTGCACGAGCGCGATTGAAGAGACTTTCATTATGCGTCTGTCGAGTTTCATCGCGAACCTCGAATATGCACGATGTCGCAAGAATTCCATTGTCATGCGTTAAGATGTGAATCTAACGTCTTATCAGTATCGGTTCAAATAAGATTCGATTCGGATTTGAATCTCTATGATTCGAATCTGAATTATTCGAAAATTTCGAATTTAAAATGTCGGATGTGAATCACACATATTGACAATGTTATAAAATCATACTTAACCCTTAAACACTGCACATGGTCTGAAAGACCCACAAGAAATTTCGATCGTTTGCTGCGAAGAGGGAATGAGATAAAAAGTTTGGGTTAAGAGGGGAAAAAAGTCAGAAGTCTTCATCGATCGCCACACGTTGACCAGATTCAGAGTTCAACATACACACTAGAATTCAAACAGCAAGAAAGAAAAGTTTTTTTGTCATCACATTCTCCTTGTTACATAATTATATTTTTTAAGAGGAATGACAATGGGATAATTTTTTCTTAAAAGTATTCTTCAGCTTTAAAATGCCGTGTTATGAAGTCCTTCAAAAGTTTTTTGTTGCGGAGATATGATTTAATTAAAAAAAAAAGGATTTTTTACAAATCTTTATTTTCGCTTGAAGGGTTTTCCTTAATAATTTCATAATAGAACATTTTTCAACAATATTGTCTATTCAGTCACATTTTTGAGACTCTGAACTTTTATTTAAAAACAAAATTGTTGAAAAATAATGATTGGAACCAAAGATATGACTTCTTAAAGTTGCATCAATATCTCAGATATACGTTGTGTTTAAGATTGGCGCCGGATGTGCTGTTTAAGGATTAAACTGATTTTATATCACATAATCAATATTGTTTTTTTTTATATAGAAATCTTTTATTATCTATGTATTAAAATTAAACCTAATAATTACGTTGTCAATTAAAAGTTTTAACGATTCGATTCGATTCGATTCGAACAAAGAAATGAAATTCAATTCGATTCGGCGACAAAAAAAACCTTGATTCGCACATCTCAAACACAGCCCTTCCCGGCACGAGAAAGTCGACGACGTTCTCGAACGGATTGAAACGAGTAAACTCGCTTAAGAGAGAAAATTTGTCAGGTAATGTTGCGAGAGGGGTAGGGCAATTTATCTTGTTGTATTAGCAAATAGATGATGATGACGCCCCAAGGAGGGAATGTCGACGGAATCAACGGAAGCAACGGTCGATGTTTACGCGCGTTTACGCACATACACGATCGAATGTGTACGCGTGCGTGTGTATGCGTGAACACCTTTGTGAGATTAAGCCCGTTTGCCTGTCCGACGTGTAAGTATACGCGTAGGAGCTTGCGTCGGTACACACGCGGTGACGTGCGTGAGCGAAGGCAGTTCAATAATAAACTATACGAGTGTAGTCGCATTGATAGCAACACAAAATATGTCGGTGGTGCTATTACGTAACTCGGAGAAGTGAAAACGTTTCGATTAATTGAGCGTTAGCGGCGCGCGAACGGATAACGGAATCTTATTTTTCTGTCAATTGCAAGTGGACCATCTTCCGTCGGAAAACTTTTAATTTGTTCAATCTCGAGCGGGCTTTAATTTAACAGGACCTTAACTTCCGACTTAATCGAAGAGCTAATGAAAATTGAAGAGTTGCGAAACAGGCGAGACTTTTTCCTCTCTCCCTTGTCTCTCTATTTTCATTCGTAAGGAAATTGCGAGGAACACATGTCTACCAATGACATGCGTGCGTGCGCGCGTGTGCGGAAGGAGTTAACGTCGAGTGTGCCCGTTCGCAGGAGTGTGTGTACATAGTTACGGGCGTCTTACGATACTAATTGATGTCGGCTGACAGACAGACAGGCAGACAAGACGGCTGGATCAAACATGGAAGCGCCCTGGCGCCTCCGCAGGGTACACCCTTCCGCCTAACAGTCTTCGACTTCTCCTCACTTCCGCCTACGCGCTCGCCCGGACTCGCTCGACAATGGACACGCCACTAGGAAGAATGTCAGCGCATGCCTCGGCAACAATGCGCGAACAATGCCGCGTAACGACTTCAGCTTTCTCTCTCTCTCTCTCTCTCTCTCTCTCTCTCTCTCTCTCTCTCTCTCCCCTTCCCCCTCTTTCTCTCTCTGTCTCTCTTACGCGAAAGCACAAATTGACGTAGCGAATCACCGAAAAAGACATCGACGCAAACTTGTTTCGTGAAGGTATTCCCGACCAACACGTCGGTTTGATAAGCGATTCACGTCACTCGTCGCGTTTTCCTGGGAAATGCGAAAGTGTTCGCCGACATCGCCCGAGGTGATGCCCCAGTTTTTGTCAATTGTATAAACGAATAATCGAAACTTTGCAGACTTTTCTTTATCTGTGAAGAAAAGTTTGAAATTGACGAACTAGCTGAGGCGAACGATAAGACACATGACTTTGATTGCTTCTTCGATATTTTAAGTGTCAAACAAATCAATCAGATTCTAACATGAATTAGTAAGTACCATTACATGGTATCGCTTATTTTTCGTTAGCATTTGCACGTAATGTATTTTCGTTATTCAATCTCCAGCCGACTCTTATCTCGCGACGAAGGTAATCGATGGAGTCAGCGGAGAAGAGGAATTAGTATCGAATCCTGATTGAACCGTCTTTATGGTCTCGAATCTCCTCGTTGAATCCCCCGTCATCTCCTCACGCAAAATCAACATAGCGGGCAGAAAAGAAGCAGCGGCGGCCATTTAGGATCACATGAGACAGGTGGTAAGGAACACAATGGACAGATAATAGCCGGGATTGATAGATTGATAGGAGAGAGAGAAAGAGAGAGGCCGCTCAGCGGCCGTAAGGCGATTGCAGCGGCGCAAGGAAATATAATTTTCCCATCTGCCGCCGATCAGAAGTCAAGAGGAGGCAGAGGGACGTCACGAGCACGAAATACATATCCTACGAAGCAGCGAGAAAGAAGTAATTCCACGTACACAGCACTAAGGTACCTTGGTGCGGGCCAAGTTATCCGCGAGGCATTAAGGTACGCGCGAGGAACGAACGACAGAGGAGATGAGGAGAAAGAGAGAGAGAGAGAGAGAAAGGAGAGAAGGATCAGAGCGAGCGGGTGAAACAGCCGAGGAGCGAGAGGACGGAAATCGCCCCGGTAGCTAGATGGGCTTCCAGGACCTTCCACTCGAGTAATGAGAAAATCACAAAAGACGTGTCACTTCAATGGGTCCCCGGTATCCGTCGCGTCTCCCACCACCCACCCTCTGTCTCGCTTTTTCCTGGAATCCTTTTTCATTCGACTACCAGCGACAATCTACGAAGGCCAGTAACCTACATCGGTCCTGTCCAGAAGCTTATTATCGAATTTATCCTTAAAAGAGAAGAATCGTCTCGTATAATACGCATTGTTGCGCGCACGCTTCGCGATTGATTAATCTAACGCGCGCTTTCGCTGTATAAGGGGCCTTATTACATGAATTTTCTCTTAGAATTTACTCTCAAAAGCGCGCGACAATATGATCTTCGTAGAATTTTAATACTAAAATTTAATCGAATTATTTTAGAACAGTTTGGTTAAATTTAACCAAATTTTATGAAAACTTTACCGAATTTCACTAGAAATCAGTAAAATTCTTCAAAGTGTCCATGTTGTCTCTCACAACTATTATAATTTTGAGGGCAAATCCTAAGAGAAAATTCTCTCTCCACGTACAGAATTTTCGTTGTCTCTAATACAAGCAATAAAGGAATAAAAGCGCATCCACACGACTACAACAGAATGATCAATTATCAAAAGTACCAAATGTCACAAATGACGACATATCGAGTCGAATGAAGAATAGAAATTCGATTGTGCACACTCCTTCGGAACAAGCTTTCGAAATTGATTACAGCCTCATGTAGATCCCGTTTTCCTCGCAATGCGACCTTCTAGGAAAGTAAATTATCCTACTTGAAAATGTTGAAGACGCCACCGACGCGCACCCCTCTGACGAAATTTACTCTCGAAAGAATTTCGCGAAATGATCAGAGATCGCTGGTTAATAATACCGGCGAAAAACTGTTTAGTGGGTCGATTTATTCAGGGGCACGTAGCGGCCATTAATGCGCGATAGCACCGGCTGATCGTAGACGGCGATACGAAGAGATTTAAGTATCGGCTGACTGGGCGGTTTTCAAGGCTTTTCCTCTGCGCGGGGTTGGCAACCATCTTTCCAAACGGTTTATTTACCCGTTTCTTCGGCTCTCTTTTGCATACGTACGAGAGGATGATTCCTCGAATTTTTTAAGAAAATTAGTTCGTTAACGTTCGGAGTTGACTGAGATTTTTTTTTTTTTTTACTTCAGTATAAGTATCTTTTCACGCGATATTTATACAATTTTCGTAGATAAGGAAAGCCGGCTCGTTGAACGAAAAAAGAAAGGCATGTTCAACGTCCAAGAATATATACGAGGGAATTAAATCAGAGCCTCGGTTAATAAGTTGATTGCACAGAGTTCGAAGAAGTCTTGCTTTAAAAATTCAAGCGGGGTCTCTCGAGCTGGAAATTTAAAGAGTTACGACAGAAATTATAAATTACATTTTCCTCAAAGAGAATTGACCTTTTTAATTTACTTTAAGAAATCTCGACGGTTATGCGCATATTATTCTCGTGCATACATCAGGTACGAAACTGCAAGCGGATTACTTTTATTTCTTACAACGAAACGCGTTTAAACGGAGTAAGGAAACGAAAGGGGGGGTGGGGAGCAGGATGTCAAAAGGAGGCCGCGCTTCACCGAGGGAGGAAGGTAAGAGTGGATGGATTTCATACAAAGAGCCCCGTTATTTCATAATGTACGTGGATACTAAACGGACACGCGATGGACGTTAACGCGCAGAGGGAGGAATGCGATGTAAAAATACCAGTCGGGAAAAACAATACGCGTCTTCCCGCGTTCCGACCGCCGTCGCCGTCGCCGTCGCCGCCACGCCATTCCGCGTTTTGCTGCACGAAACAAGCTCGCTTTGAGATTCGGCCGCGATATACAAAAGTGAAGAGGAAAAAAAAGGAGAGACAAACGAAAAAAACGAAAGAAGACTACGGAGAAATTGCAGGGATGCGCAGAGGATTACGTCGCGGTATGTCTTCGCGCTTTTACTTTGACTTTTTCTGACACGAGCAATCTCTCTCTCTTTCTCTCTCTCTCTCTCTCGCCGAAATGGAGAATGGAATATTTTCGAAGTGTCACAACGACTTACAGCCGAAAGCTATTCGCTATGTACGAGTCTGCTATGTATGTCAGCCTATCTTTCATGCGAAATAAAGGATATTTCGTGTGAAATAAAGGATATTTCGTATGAAACGCTCGGATATTCGTTAAATTCGGAAACAGCAATGTCCTTGGATTAAATACTGACTCACAAGTAAACCTACCCAAGTGTCTCTTCGATTTTGATGAAACTTTGCACACTTCTAGGGCGATGAA
>QKQZ01034559.1:0-10174 GCA_003595255.1 Solenopsis fugax
CCGCAGCCGCTCCTCGAGAGCACCTTTGTCCGTCCGCCGCCGTGCCGTGTATCGCATTATACACACGTAGTACACGGGGCACCACACGGAGCGCACACTCCGAGAAAAGCCCGGAGTGTAGAAGGACGCGCACCGCGCGGGTTGGTTATTTATCGCGCACCGAGAAGAGCCTCTCTACCTACCTGTCGCGGTCGCCGAATCGCGGCACGGGCGCAGTGTGATTTAAAGGGATCGATTTGTCAACAAGTCGATGAGGGAGAGAGCGCGCGCATAGTGCCCGCGACGTGGAGCGGTGCGGCGGATTCTCGCCTCGCTTGCGAAGTATCATTACGATTTCCATCGTGCGCATCTCTCTCTCTCTTTCTCTCTCTCTCTCTTTCTCGCGCGCATATGCCCCGATTCGCGCGCGCTCGTCATTTTATTGTAACGTAAATTCCTTTTATTACACGTTGATAAAAGCAGCGCGCTCGCGGTGGTACCTTGTCCGTTTTTCCCTCTCCGATCGTGTTCGTTTCTCTGCGAAAAATATTTTTCTATGATGAGAAAAAAAAAGAGCGCCGCGATAAAGATAAGTTGTTAGCAATCTCGACGATCGATTCTTTTTTTTATTTCATTGTTGAAACTGTAGTGTAAATAATATAGTCGCGTTTACCTCTTGATGACCATTTTATATGTGCATTGGGCTTGCTTACAGATAAATCCAGATTGCGAGCTATATCGCGATTATATTAAAATCTACAATGGCAGTTAGGTAGTTGTGGAAACTAACGTTGGACATTCGCGAACTTCGAGCGTATTTATATTTATTTTGAAGATGTAAAGAATACAATCATAATGAAGCCACAGAAGAAGGCTGTTGTTGCCAAAAAGGCAACTAAAATGCCAACAGTCGCCAAGAAACGTCGCACATTTATAGAGAAGACCATGCCAGATGTAAAGAAGGAGAAGAAATCAAAGAAAAATGATAAGCTGGAAGATCCAAAGAGAAAGATAGACAATGACAAGAAGAAATTAGAGAAGGTGGAGGATAGGAAAAAATTGGATGACAAAAAGAAGTTAGAGGAAAAGAAAAAGGAACGACTTGATAAATTGGATGAAAAGAAGAAACAATTGAGTAAAGATAATGAGAAGAAATCTGACAAAATTGACGATAGGAAGGTGGAAAAAAGGGATGACAAGGCAAATAACGAGGAAATAAACCAAGAGAATACGGACAAGAAAAAATTACCGAAATGCGAGGAGAAGACGAAATTGGAAAAACAATCTATGGATAACAAAAAGAAAATTGAGAAATCGGAGGAAAAGAAGAAGAATGTAAAATTGGACGATAATACAAGTACGGAGGACAATGCGAAATCTTTGAATACACTGGAGGATAAGGACACGTCTGAAAATAAGATTGATGTCCCCTCTCCTCCCACTAAAAAAAGAAACAAAGATGAGAAGAAGAAAGATGTCAAAATAATTAAATCTGATATGAAATCAGTGTCGAAGAACTCCATTGTGAAGGATAAAAAATCTGAACGCAAGAAAATTGCTGAGAAGGATGCGACGAACAGCAATAAGATTTCTTCTCCTAGAACGAAGAAGGATTCCAAAACGAAACAAAGTCAGAAGAAGGGCATTACAAGAAAAACAGTTCTGACAAAGAAGCCTCATTTATCGGTAGTTAAAAGACTGGTGGACAAGAAGATCAAGTTAGTTAAGCCGGTGAAAGATGAAGAAATGAGCGAGGACGAGGACGCGGTCAAGAAAGCGAAGAAGAAGAGTGGTAACTTTGCTAAGAGTAAGACTCTGCAAGAGAAGAAACCAAAGCTGGCTAAGCACATGAAAGCCAAATTGCCTCAGAAACATTCGAAGATCAGTGCTGTTCTGAAAAGGGAAGACAAGTTGAAAACTATAACGGAGAAGATTATGGCCAAGAAGAAAATTGAATTGAAAGAGTTTGACGAAGTTTCGACCGAACATAAAAAGATTGTGAACAAAGACGACGTGTGTCAAGGGCCAGAAGTGAGCAGCATTAAAAGCGAGATTGAAGAAGACAAGGATTCCGATAAGTGCAAAGAGGAGAATCTTCATCCAAAATTGCAGGATAATAAGAAAGCTATCAAAAGTGGTAACAAAATTAGCAGCAAAGCCCCGAAGAAGACCGGAAAAACGATAAGGGTACAAACGGAGAGCAATAATCAAACGTCAGTTTTATCCGAAGATGCATCTGCCGAGGAATCTAACAAACAATCGAAAATTTCCGAAGATGGTGCAAAGTCTGTCACAAATTCCAAACAGGAGCAAATCGGCGCTGAGAATGCGATCGAATTGAATCTGAAGGTTGAGGCAATGAATGGTGAGAATGCCAGTGGCGTTACATCTCAATCTGACTCTGAAGGTGATTCTGACGACGAGTACAAGAAGAGTAAGCAAAAGGATACCAAGAACAAGGAGAGGGCTAGCTCACCATCGGACGAACGTGCGCGACGAATGCGACTTTTTGGCTTTTGGAGTGGACCAAAACGACACAGGGTCGCATCATTGAATGCCTTGGCTAAAGTTCACTGCCTCTACGAAAATGAGACCGGCGGAGTCTACCTTGGTGGTTTTTGCAAACCGAAACCCGAGAAGGAAAAGGAGAAGCCGAAGAAAATGAAGGAGGAAAAGGAGGAGCAGCCACGTAAAGAGAAGGAGAAGAAAGTCGAATGCAAAACGGAGGAGAACGTTTTGAAGAGAAAACTGAGAAATGTGCCGGGACTACGTGGCAAACATTGGGATATGATGGAGAGTTCGTCATCTTCGTCCTCCTCCGATGAGGACTGCGAGAAGGAAAAGAGTGCTGAACCAAGCAAGAAGAAAATGACCAAGAGGAGGAAAAGAAACGAGGAAGTAATGGACCTTAAAGACATGGTTGTTTGCAAGAGGATGGCCAGTCTTAATGCCACTGCCATTTTGGCTGCTTCCTACTCCGACGAGAAAAATCGTTGTGGTAGCAGCAGCAGCAGTAGCGATTCCTCCAGTGAATCGGAAGTAGAGATAATTAAAAGACGTAGACAAAATGACTCAGACGTAGATAAGAAGAAGACGAGACAGGGTTCTGATCCGGAGGAGATTATTAAGCCATCCAAGAAAGTTGTCATCGTTAACCAGGACACTGACGTCACTATCACTGGTAATTAATCATGCGTGGATTAAACGCGAAAACTCTAACGATCTTCTTACTACGATAACAAATTCTTTTCAAGGTGTATACGTCAATCAGACCCGGTCTACCCATCACGAAGGTTTTTGCAGTATTGCCGGTATGCAGTACAGAATCAGTTCTACCAGTCACACTCAAACTGCTGCTACCGCGGTGGCTACTGAACTTCACGATCAGGTTTGTGTTTAATTCAAAACCTTTTGCTTCTCGCATGTTGTACAAACCATACATTTTATATGAGATGCATATCCAAAAGTTATCGAGTATTTATAGAGGAAGTTTATAAATAAATACAGATAATGGGTGATAAGTGAATAATATGCTAAAGGTAGATATTTAGAAAATGTCATTTCTGCTCCATTAGTAACTGAAAAATACATTAAAAAACGTCTTTAATGAATCTTTGCAACATATTTCGATATTTAAAAGACATGAGAATATTTTGAAAGTAAATATTAAAAAATTAGTAATAGTTATTATAATTATGTTTTTATTTTGCTTGTTTGTTATAACGTAATTCTTACAAAAGCTATCTTAATCCTCCGTGGTCTAACGTTTTTTTTGCTGTTTTCCTAGTCTCTCTCTCTCTCTCTAACTAGGTCACTAGTGCCTGATAGTATTTTTGAAAGGATTTTTGAGCTCTAAAAAAGATGAAAAATTTCTGATACATTCTTCAACATTTCAGAATATGATTTTACAATTTTATTGTTTGGCCCGAAACGGTTTTTACTTTTTTTGTACGTGTTCGAATTTAAGACAGAAGGATTAAAAATTCAAAATTCGCTTGGGTCTTCAAATCCCTGGTTGGATAGATGACGGAGAGTTAAAAAGAATTGTCATAAATATTTTTTGTTTAAAAATTTTATATATTTTTTTATTTATTATAATATAATCTTTACTCACATTCGTATCAAACTGTAAATTTATTTTTTAATTATTTCTTGAATTATTTAATCGAATACAAATATATATTTTCGATTATACATTCCTTTTTATCAGCAAAAACCCGAACAGCCTTGCAAGTCCTACACACCACTCGGTGCATTGTCTTCTATGCAGCCACCAGGTAGCCAGGGTAATCATCCTAACATGTCACCACGCAGGCATTCAGCATTCTCGGCCCCTCATCAACACGGTGAGTCAAACGCACCTGCATGTTTCTACGCTTTATTTGCCAGTTCCATCAAACACAGCCGTAATTATCGAAAGCTGCATCGTACTTTACATTCCTCTCTGTTTATTATTCGACGTGATTTAAATTAAGTTTCCACGGACCGCATTTCACATGAATTTACACCGCTCGTTATATTAATTTACTCGCCTCTCTCACGATATTCATAATATACAAACTGAACGAAGAATTACGCGTGCATTGGATAAACGCGGCTGGAACGCCGTATAGCGAAAATTGAAATCTCGCGTAAATTATAATAAATTATCTAGCGCGATGTTTTTCTGATCGAGGCGCTGCAAAAATTGCTCTCGTCTTTTTTCGACGTACGCTACTGCGCCGTTTATGCGTGCGCGTGTTATTACACCGCTCGGCGATTTCCTCTTTCAACCCGTGGCGAGCGGTTGGCTTTTCTCTTTGTTCTATTGACGCTTTCTCACCGTTCTCTCACCCTTTATCCCGCTCGCGATTCATTGCGAGGCATGCACACTGCACGCAAGCCGAGATGCCGCACAGCCCCGATGACAGCGTGCGAATACACGTGTTGTATGCATATGGAAAGCCGCGCGTACAGTTTGCGCCATTTGCTGGCGATTCAGAATCGAGAAGACGTCGCTCGGTTACGTATTTACGTCTCCTATTATTCTGTTTATCCTAACGACTTGCGTAATTACTGGTCTGTTAATTTTATTCATCAATTATTCCATGCGTCTCTAATATCTGAAGATACGTAGATAAGCGGAGGATACGCAACATAATAACTCTTTTTGTACTTAGTATTTCATTATGCTAAGTATTTATCACACTGAGATCTTGATTCGACACCCATGATATAAAAAAAATATTAATTAGCTCAAATTCGTTAAAGTAAAGTTGCACTGTTATTGAATGATACCGCTACAAATCGAATGTAACATATTCCGGTTATTTCGTTTTATTAGATACATGTGTACATTCTGTTTTAAATCGAACCAATCATTAAAATGATACATTTTTCTTAATCGTGCTTAACTTTTCCTTACACGATGAATCTCGAGAGCAAAATTGACATATATTTCGCATAATTCTTTTCGCGGAAACAACATTGAAAGTATTATTTTATTTTGTACTCTCTAAATCGGAATAATAAAGTGTATTATTCAGTGAAAGACAGTGAACAGTTCGATTTCAGTGCTATACTTAACACTATATCAATCAGTGACATATGCACTATCTTTCACTGATAATACCTACACTGATTTCGACCAGTGAGAGTACTCCTTTCTTAAACGGAATCACTGAAAGACAGTGAATAATTGCTGATAATCACAGTTATCAGTACAGCACTGCAAATCAGTAAGATTTCACCGATTCAGATTTAGAGAGTACTTATCTAATTATCATAGAAGCAACATAAAGTTCTAGTTATCATTGTAGAACTTTTAGATTAGGTTAACAATGATCGTATTAAACGTCTGAGAGCAGAAGCATTGACTTTTCGAATATTAGAGGATAATGTAACGTCCCCAAAATTGTGTCTTACTTTCTGAGGCAGAGGACATACTATTATAAATTAGAACTAAAACTTCTTTCTAAAATTCGAGAAAATGCACTTTCTCTGACATTCTAGAGATTAATTCAAGAGAGGCCCGGATTTACGTGTAAACCGAACGAGCTAGAGCCAACAGTTTCACGTTATAAGAGGTTTCACGCGATATTAAAAAAGACCTTCTTAACATTTAATGGAGGGAAAAGCGTCTTTAGTCATGGTGCAGTTTAAGACTGCAACAAGTTTAATCCTTAGTCAAGCGAGAAATTTATTCCTGCCTCCAAAATGTCTACTTCTTATTATTAAAGTAATATTAAATAATATCTAACAGTATAAAAAAAGGAAGGAATATGTGTGTGTGTGTTTATTTTGAAGTTAAAAATATATACATAGAGCAATCAAAAATTAACTTGTTCCACAACATTTACATGAACGTTACGCATAAAGATGTTTAAATAGCTGCGGAACACGTTGCGCTCTGTTTGTCTGATGACGGTACGAAAATAGATATTGCCTGGATAAGGATTAAATCAACCATCCTGAGTTAATTTACGTAAACGTTACGGACGCTATGCTACTCCCGAACGGAGCGTTTCGTGGAAAGAAGCTTCGTTTCATCGTTCGTTTCTCTCAAATCGGACGTACGATTCCCTTAAGGTTCGTTCGGTAAGAGCAAATTACACGCGCGTCTCGTCCGCAAACACGCGCCAACGCGAACGATGTTGCACATCCGCCTGCACAATTATCCCGCGCCGGTTTCCGAGAGCAAGGTCATTGCGTGCTAGAATCTTACTGGCGCAACGTCGTGTGCCAATTCCGAAGTACCTTCTATAAATCGTATGAAATTAAGACGAGAACGAGAAATGTATTACTCTTCACGATATTTTTTCAAACATACAAAAACGATTTTTTTTTTTCTAATTATCAGTCTTAAATTGGAGACATTCTATACAGGTATACACGAGTCTTATTTCTCTTCTGTAAAATATAAAATTACTTTGAGATGCGTGACCTCCTAACGGAAGTTTGCAGGAGTTCGAATGATTTTGATAAACTTAAATCACACGATGTGTAAGAATATGATTCAAGAATTATCCGAATGAGGAGAAATAACGATCGAGAGTACCGGGAAAGTTCAGAGGGAAAAAAAGAGGACACGCAATGAATACAGGTTTTCAAAGATCCGTCTTAATACCCGCGCGTTCCAGACTTTAAGAAGTTCTCCAGTCTCTTTTTATATAATGTAAGAACTTAAAATTTTGAGAGTAAGTTTAGGATTAATATAGGAGACATTCCCCTGAATATTTTCTCAAATTTTTTAATCGTATAGTTTTCTTTAGATAACTTTTTAAAATAGCATTGAGTTTATAGGAAGACGAGTTTTGAATAATCTAATCGAAAAAAAATTTTTTTTATTTTCAAAAACTATATTTTTAGAAACGAATGGAAGTTAAAGAACATTTTGGAATTAAAAAAGTGAAGTTTTACCATAATATTTTCGTATAAGAGTATGAAATATTCATGAATTACATGATTTTCAAATAATGATGTCATACTACTGGAAACGTGGCAACGTCACTTGTTAGTAAAAGCACGCGTAACTCAAATTATTCATTATTTATTATTTAGAAGATGGCAATGGCCAAAAGCTCCTGTGTTAAAAGCAGGGTTGTGCCGTAAATTTCAAGATTACGTACAGTTTACGTTATGTTTATAAATCTTTTTCATGTAGATAATTCAAACAATGTAAGTTATTATATATTGGATAATACAGTACAAAAAAAAATAATTGAGTCATAAAAATGTTAGTATATCTGATTTTAGTATGGATAAAAATAAAGATATATAAAATTAAAAATGAAACATAGTTTTTATCAGGATTAGGCACAAAATTACAGTTTTGTAATTGACGTCTGGCGACAATTTGTGACAAAAATATACAATTGTTTTATATAAAAATTTTATACGTATAAAACAAGCGTATAGTTCTCACTCAGCACAGCATAAAGGTATAATACTGTGTTTTTAGACATGAGCTAGTGGCTTTAATATAAGAGAAAACTTTGAAAATTTATGTACATTATGTGCATGCGTTATCGATGTAGTTTTGTAAAGATATGTTGATATTTACTACTATCATTATTAATATCGCACGCACACGTATTATTCATTTGCTAGGACAATGACATAACTCAAAAAATAAGCTTCAAAAAATTAATTTGAGTATTTTGAACCATTAAAATATTAAATTAATTAAAATCATGAAACTGCTATTTTTAAACCTTTCAGGGTTTTTTAAAAAAAATTTTTATTCGAACTAATGATTTTAATAAATAACAATACATTAAAAGTTTTGTGTGATAAATCTGAAAATAATCATTTATACAGAGTTCGACGTTATACTTTTTATATTCAAATCTTTTGTTTGCAATTTTTTTCTCTTCTGTAGTACAAATATCTTTTTTGTCCTATTGAATGATTTTTTTTCAATATAAGAAGGAAAATATCCAGTTGTTAAATGTAAAGGATTAAATAATCGAGGTCTACCAATTACAGATTTACGCTTTGAACCATGTTTTTCAATAATACTTTCAATTAGTATTATAATATGAAATCAGAAAACGATGGATTTAGAAGATTTCTCATTTTGAATAAAATATGAGCATTAAAAACAAAAATTTTTCGAGTTTTATTAAACGATTATATGAGCGAACGCGACCTCAAAAAATCGAAAATTGCAAGTATGATGAGTGATGACATACATCATAAAGTAAAGCCTTAAATCCTGATTAAAATGATACTTCATTCATTTAAAAATATTAATCTGTTCTCAAAATATTCGAGTTATTATAAATAGTACGCCGATCTAGAATTGGTACGATTTTGGCGTAATATTTGATTACAGTAATGAAAAGATCATTAGCTCTTTATGCAACGTACTGAATTCTCATCTAAAAATGAACTCTTAAAACAATCCTTTTTTTTTACTTACGACATTCTTGATGCAAAATTTTCTTTTCTCATTTCTTTTTTCAATATTAGTAAAAAAAGATCTTCAAAGTTCCATTCTTTTCTTGCGCACAACTCAAAAATACTAATTTTTGAAATACAGAAATGTTCGACCGATGATGTATAAATACAATTTAACGATAATGCCTTTCTACGGTCGAAGCTAGATCTTAGTGCAATAAGTTCTTTATAGTTTTTTCAGGAAGGAAAAGGATTAATATTTAGATGCATGCTAGCATCAATCATTATTAAATTGAATTCAATTTAATAAAACGTGATATTACTTATTCTTATTCATTAGATCTGTTTCATTATGTCTGAAAAAAACAATTCGGCGCGCAATTTCGTAAATTTGAATGGGTATATAAAATCACACAAATAAACTAAGCACTAAGATCTAGCTTCGATCGTAGAAAGGCATTATCGTTAAATTGTACTAATTTTTGAGTTATGTTATTGATCTAGCAAATGAGCGATACATGTGTCAATTTGGTACACCCAGAGAAAAATTAAATTGATGAAATTGTTTCTTTAATTTGCCTTTTTCAAGTTGATATGAAAATACCTATGCGGAAAATAAAAATTTATTTGATTTAAAAAAATAAAGTTATTAGCCTTTTTAAAAGTAAATAAATATTTGTTCAAAATATTTTTTTAATTTAAACAAATAGTTTTTTAATTCAAAGAAAAAAATATTGACGGAAATTTAAGAAATAATTTACACTGAAAAAAATTTGTTGAAAAACTAAAATATTTAGGCTGATACATGCAACTAAATATTGAGTTGGTTTAATTAAGTCTTAAAAATTTGAATGGTTGACATGAATGAACTTTTTTGTGTGTAATCAAATAACTGTTGAATCAATCCAATATTTATTTGATCGTATCGGACTAAATATTTTAGTTTTTTAACAAATTTTTTTTCTCAGTGTATAGTTCTGGTTTAAAAATATATTTCTTTCATTAAAAAAAANAAAAAAAAAGATTGCACAACCGAATTACTTCTTTAATTCTAATAAGAGGAACAACCAAAAAACCTTTTCTATAATAGTATAGCAATGAACAAATTTCATTGAGCCAAACAAATATTTTTTGAACTTCAAGGAACCTTTCTCTGTATAAAATTAACGTCGCCAACATCCCCGTAAGTAGAAATTCGAGGTGTGCCATTTGCCGAGTTGTAGGAACACCCGGTAGAACCGCAATTGAGCCCGAAATTCGCGGAGCGCGAGTTTAATACTCCCCTTCTTATGTAAACCGTGTGTGCCGTCGTTGC
>QKQZ01034563.1:0-31067 GCA_003595255.1 Solenopsis fugax
CTCAGACCCGCAAATGTGTTTCCGTATTTTACAAAATCGGTGTGTTTAAGGGTTAAAATTTATCCGAGTATCTGAGCTTTGTGAAATTACTTTTTTTTTCTTTGACAAAGTCATAAAAGAACTTTTTAAATCCGATTTTCGGAGACATTTATAATAGATATACACGTATGGAACATCGGGTAGTTTTTCAGTTCTAAATATTTGGCAAATCTTTAAACCCAGAAATTGTCAAATCGTTTATTCACGAAGTTGACCAATTATTCTACTCTTTCGGGGTGGCCAGATGAAACCATTCGAATCATCGGGACTTTAAAATATTCACCATCCAATATTTTTGTAATTTACATGACCTAAAAAATTTCCCAGTCCTTCAATTACTCTCGCTTTAACGCGTGTACAAATTACACCAAATAATAACCGAAAGCGTGTAAAAATTGTATTTTCGGGGAAAATCTACGCTGTGAAAAATTATACAGTTTATTTTGCAGACGTTTAATTCGCGAGAGATTCCCCGAGTTATAAAATCTGTCATTTTGCGCGAAACGACCTTCTGTCTCAATCCGCTTTTCATTCGGGGAGGGAGGAAGGGAGCGGAAGGGAAGAGCTTTAATAGCGAAACGATTTCATCAGTCGAAGGGCTGCGATTCATTATCTCGCGCGAATAATCCTTTTTGCGCGCGCGCGCACGCGGATCGCTACGACGACGTCACATCCGCCGTGATCGCGGGAGGAAAATGTAAATACTCGCCTTCCCCGCCTCGCTAACTGGCGGCGCGATTAAATCGGGAGACAAATTAGCAATCAGCCTGGCGAACGAGAATTTTCCCTCTCTGTTCCGATTGAGGGAGATGAACGAGTAGTAAGACAGCGCCATGAGACAAGCCGGAGTACGTGGATCTTGGACTCTGTAATCTTGGATTCTACAATCGTATAAAACTAATCCCCGAATATTCTCTTAAAAAAAATTAAATAACATCTCGTTCGTCCGCTGCTTACTGTTATTCGATTATTATTTAAACTCCTCCGTACGTCTCGTCAAAGGTTTTCCTTCTCGTTCTTCGATATCCTCTTACGTTCGTCTTTCGTCTGCATTTGTTTCGCCTGCTTTCTTCCCGTTTTATTTCGGCCCATTAAGGCGCTGCTGAGTCGTCAGTTTTATCGACTTACACACGTACGATTTACGAAACATCAAGACTTGTACATACTATTACATCGAGTACTCGTACACATATACACAATTTGTCAAATATTCTACTTGTATTTTCTTAAATTAGGCTTCCCGACTTAATTCTAACGATTCAACATTATTCGTTCATTTATTCTACACCTGGCTCTATCTTTATTTCGCACAAATAATCTGCTTAACGTTTTCACGAAATAAATGTGTCTGTAAATTGACCATTTTGGTCGCCATATTAAAGTAAATGTCAATAAAACAATCTGTAATTTAAACATTTTTTCTTGTTTTTTGGCAAAAAATGGATCCATTAGCGTGTGTATTTTAGGTAAAAGGAATTATATTTCTGTAAAACCAATACGAAGTATAACTTGTCTAACAAGATGGTATTTTTGTCGGTAATACAGGCGACTCCAGCATCGCTTTAAGTGGATGCTAAAATTATCCTATTTTACCAATCAAACGCGATATTTTTCAGTACGCTATTTTTCTAACTGTATTTACTACAGATTTAAAAATCCTTTTTCACAATTAAAGTAAAAGCACAAATATAACTCAGGTTGACTTTATACCGAGAACGAAAAAAAAATTAAGAAATTTAGATCTGCTTTACCTATTCTTAACTTAATATGGCGTCTATAACTGTAAATGTCTGCTAATGTATGCTTCATACTAAAATTCTGCGGTTTGCTTGTACAAAATAGAAATGATCTAAAGTATAGATTACATGATAAAACAACGTTGTGCTCTTAAATTTGGGCTTCGATACTTATTATGAAAGATTAGTGTGTTTAAAAATTTGTACATCTACATGCACAGATATCCTAAACACGTCCCATGGACGTCTTTAGGATATCTGTGCCTGTAGACGCACAAATTTTTAAGCACACTAATCTTGGAATGTCAGTACGTCCTGAGGACATCCTTGGGACATCCTTTGGATAAAGTGCGCTGTTAGGATAGTGATGTATTGATGTTTCGTAAATCGTACTTATAAATCGTATATGTGTAAGTCGTTGTTCACAGTCGATAAACTCACGACATTAGCATCCCTTTAATTTCCCTCGTCTGCGCGGCCGTCGCACAAATAGGAAAAGCTCGCCATGACGTTTAAAGACGCATGACTGCTTGCGTTTCGCAAACAGGCCTGCTCGGCCCGGTCGGTCGTTTCGGTTGCAGCTATAACTGCAATCCCGCCGAACACGGGGCCGCAGTTTGCATCGCGTGACTGTTTAATCATGCTGCATTGTCTCCATATGGCGCGGTCATGCAACATGCATATGCGTGTCGCTCCATTCGGCTGTCATAAACGTCGCAATGTTGCCTTCGGCCAGTCTCCGGTTACATCTACCTGCGTTACACCTCGACGCGGCGCGGTGCGGCGGTGCACGGGAAGACGAAAGGGCGGGACGATCCGGGACACCGGACGTAGCCACTAATTGGGGGACTGGTTTGCGGGACAATTCCGAAATTTCCCTGCGAGACGTACGTACGCTCCCCGACCTGCCCGCCGTCGTGAGAAACGCGATACCCGGGCGCATCTGTGACAAATGCGCGATTACGCAGCCGGAATTTGGAATTATCGCGCTCAAAAACGATCCCTCGACACCCGGTGCGGCAATTCGACATCCACGCGATGCGACACGGGGATTTATTCGCCGAGCAGTAAACCAATCACCGTAAAAAAAAAAAAAAAAAANTTGGCTAGGAAAAAATCTCTAAATTATGCGACGAGTGGCTGAATAATTCGCATTTTCCCGTTTAAAGATTTTATCTTTACGAAAATAATCGCGAACTTTATCTACTTCCGTTTCGATCGATCGCTCCAAAAATGGTTATCAATCCATGTCATTTCATACCCATTTTCAGAATGATCGTTTTCTTTGTTGGATTAAAGGATCGCATTGCACTTAAATAACTTAAAATGATCTAAAGATAAGTTTGATTTAAACGTATATTAGATAAGATAAACATGATTTAATTTTAAATTTGTCTAGATAAAATTATATTGTTTTATCTAAATAATTTTTAGATAATATCGCTATTAAGCAAAAAATTAAACTATAAAAATGATATATGTTTATATCTTTATTTTTAAATCTGTATTTTTTTTTTAAGAACAAGAATTCTTTAAATAATCAGGCAAGAAATGTTCCTTTTTCGATTTGAATTGATTCGCAAATAAATAACAGATAAAATTTTTACTATCATAAATATTTATTCTATAAGAAAAAATGATAAACTTAATTAGTGATCCTTGTACTAAATAAAGATATATTTACATTTAGTAAATATTTTATTAATATTATTCGAATAAATATTTATTAAAATTTAGTAATTTTTCCCTCAGTGTAACTTTAAATTTTTGTATAAAGTCGTTACCACAGTAGGTGAATTTTATAGATTTTTAATCGCTGAAAACGAATTCGTAAATAAAACTGTTACATTACGTTACAATTTTTAGTTATTTTAATTGAAATGTATCCAAAAATGCATTTTTGATACTTTAAATCCAATTTTCTCTAAAATATAACGTGATACAGCCATTTCATTAGTGAATTCGTTTTCAGCGACAGAAAATGTTTAAAAATCATCTTGTGTGTCTATAGTCTAAAATTCGTGTCACACAGTGCAATCTGAAAAAGACACAACTCTTGTTTTTTTCTAAGCTAAAAATGTAGATAATATACACTTTAATAATCTAAATAAAGATAAAGTTATTTCTTCATCCAGATAATTTTATGCAAATAACGGCAAACACTGCTAATGAATTATTTATGTGACGCCGGTGCGATATTTAAAAAATTACCACGAGACGCTGACAACGTACTTATCGCCATTACATTCTTATCGCATATTCTCTCGTCCGGGCGCGGCTTTGTTCCAGCGACTACGCAGTCGACGCGAGAGAATGGCGTTTCACGGGGTGTTAATTAAATTTAATAATCCGACCTCTTGTGCGCACGAATCCTCGAAATTCGCGAACCCTTCTCGCACCTCCCCCATCGGCCCCGAACGCACCCTCGTTTCCGCTTTCCGGATGTGTGCCCACCCTCCTTGTAAGTTAATTCGAGTCCTTATCCCGAGACAATGGGCGTCATCAATTCCGTCAAGTTCCTCAAGAACGCGGAATTTCGATTCGCTCTTGCGCGACGAGGAGAATTAATCTCGGGACGCGCCGCGTCGCCCGATTCCGTCAAACCGATATTTTCAGCGTAAGACTTCCACGTGAAAATATGTGATACGCTTCGATTTAGTTCATAATATAAAATATAATATGTAAAACTGAGAAATAAGAGATGCGAGAGGAGAATAAGTACTGGAAAATGGAAAATAGAGTGGATTATAAAAATCATATAAATAAATAAAACTTTAAGCTTTCATTTCATTTATAAATTTTTATACTGCTTTTAATACTCGTCTCCTCCATTTTTCATTCGTTCTCCGTTTTTCGCGTGGAGCGAGTTAAAAGCGTCACATTTCGCGAAAATTGTATCTTTCTTTATTAACGACGTGCGTTGGATATTAAACTCGATTATAAACGCCGTACTGCCCTGCCATCTCTGTTTACACAACTGACACATAAGACACTTTAGCACCTCAATAATTCAATGCATGCATAATATTAAAATCTGTCATCCGCAATTCTCATTTTTTATTGCTCATAACGCGCCAATTTTTAAATATAAACCTTTTTTAAATAATGTAAGTCTATATTTTCTCGTTTCAGTACTTTAATGCATACTTTTTTCCGTACTTATATAAATAAAAATATTGTTAAACATTAATAAGCGTAAAATATTTTATGTTTTCAAATGGAGAAGTGCAATTTTATTGTGTATTTTTATAAGCATTGCTTTTTTCCGTACTTATATAAATAAAAATATTGTTAAACATTAATAAGCGTAAAATATTTTATGTTTTCAAATGGACAAGTGCAATTTTATTGTGTATTTTTATAAGCATTGCCTAAGTAAAACAATGTTTTGTTGGCCGCGAGTGGTCTCGTACCATTTTCAAAAAGAATGAATTTTCAAAACGTTACTTATATCAAATTTACGTTAAAATTTCAATTAAAATAGACTATTATAATAAAAAAAATTCTAAAATAGAAATAATAAGAATAAAAACAATATTACTGAATTGCATTTAACTGATATAAATATTTAAGATTAACAATTAATAATTGAAAAAAAAACAGAATTATCGCTTGCAGCGATGTAACACTGTTATTAATGGGACATTGTAATTTATTTAACAACATAGCCTTAAGCTGCTTGAACATTTTCATATGATCGCGCAAATAGTATCGCTCGAGGGTATGTGTGGTTTAAAATAAATTGATGAAAATGAATTTATATACCACTTCGGAAAAAAAAAACATTTTCGTAACAGCTGTTATCGATCGTTCTAATAAGGATATTGCAAATCAACGAATTTCAAAATAAAAAGAGAACAGAAATCTGTAAAAGAGGAAACGATGAACTTTAACTCACTTTTTTCAAAATCAAATTTACAAAATCGATTTTGAAAAAAAGTGAGTTAAAGTTCATCGTTCATTTTCAAAACAAGAAAAAAAAATAGCTTATACCATTCATTACTTTCCGCACAGGATTTACTCGGAATAACGAAGTTCCTCCGTTTTACGCGCGCACACCTTTCGCGCTTATTTTTAGGAGACGGCGCGGCGTCGCGCGCCTGAAGGCTTATTGTTAAGATAAATCTCACTCTGTCCCCTTTCACAAAGCCGACTACCTTTGGTCCTTCCGGCTTAACTCAATTTCCCCCGTGCCGCAGCGCGAACCACCGGCTCGCCGCTGATGTAAAGTCTAGTTTGCACGAACAACGGGCGTTCGGGCGGCGCGCGAGGGCGAGAGATGTACAGGCGGGCGAATCCGACCACTAATTAAGAGACGCGCCGCGGCTCGTTCGCGCTCGGGGAATTCGGGATAGTTCTTCTCGCTCTCTCTCTCTCGCCCGTCTTGCGAGACGAATGCGCTCGTTTCGCGAGCACGTATTCTTCGGGGAGTCCATTACGTTTACCCGACACACATCCGCCATGGATGTTACAACGCGCGACAGATTCTTATTGTCCTGCGGAAATCCAAAAAACGATCGCAAGACTCGTTCCGTAGGTCCCAGATGCTGAATTTTTATATTTTTCGCGGATGTTCCAAAGAGATAGTATTACTTATTAAATCAGTCGTAAATCAGAGGTCGTAAAATTTTTAAGAAATTTTGGTATTTAACACAGACTTAATATCTAGGTCTAATATGTATTAATGAGCAATTCATTTCAATTATAAAGCCATATACATATGTGTGTTGAAATATTAAAAAATTAAATTTTGTATATACATAAATTACAACTATGTATGACTAATTTTTGAAATCATAATTATTCTTACATTATATTATCCTTGAGATATATTATAAAATAAGATAAGATAAAACAACTCAATCTCGAAGTCAAATATGACGAACTAATTATCTGATCGTTTTAGTAAAATTTTAGTGTTCTTTTAATATTTTGTTTGTCTTAAAAAGACGCTAAATTTCTTTCTGCAACATATTCATGAAATTGACTCAATAATTATTGATAAACGGAGATAATGTACACTGAGAAAAAAATTTGTTAATAAATTAAAATTATTTAATCCGATACAATCAATTAAACATTGGGTTGATTCAACAATTAATTGCTTTCAAAAAACCATTCAAATTTTTTAACCAAGAATTAATAAAACCAAATCAATATTTAGTTGCACGTATCGGATTAAATATTTTAATTTTTCAATAAATTTTTTTTCTATTATAGGTACAGAGATTAATTGGAGAATTTTATGAACGTGATGAAAATAAATCTGTAGTAAAATAAAATAGTTTCATTGTTAATTGAATTTTTTTTACAAAATAATAACAGCAATTCAAATGTTGATGATAAAACGATTAGCTGACTCTTATTCAATGTGTGTCGTATCACGTTGTGATACGAATCAAGAGATTATTTGCATGGATGTCGGTCAAGAGCCCTTTATTTTAAGAGTAAAGCGCCGTTGTTCTCAAAACACTCAAACCTTCTGTTTGTTTTATTTCTGTTCTTCCTCTGACGAGGGCCTGACGTTTAGGATCGCCTATTTTCAAAGCCGAAATTGTAAATTCTGCAATCGCTTCAGGGGACTAGAGGATCAGATTGCTGAAATCTTTGACAACTTTTCATTATAAACTAAATAAATGTACAAAAGTGAAATTATGAGGGATATTTATATAACATATAAAGAGTAGGAAAATATATTTTTTATTAACAAAGACATAAATACATAACTAAAGTATATTGTGTTTTTTTCCCGAGATTATCGTAATTTGACCACAGCGAATTTTAGCTAGAAATCTTCAAGAAGCTTATCAAATTTTAGCTAAAAATTTTCAGATTTGATTCTATCAATTAAATCTCTATAAAATAAACCGAACAAAAATTAACAAAATGACAATTATTATTAACAAAAACTCAATTTTCAGTCTGAGTTTTTTTGTCAATAGCTAGCATTTTGTTAATTTTTGTTCGATTTATTTTATAGAGATTTAACTGATAGAATCATCCCGAAAATTTCTAGCTAAAATTTGATATGATCGAACTACTACAATAGTAAGAGCCAAGATATTGCAAAACGAAGAAAACGATGTATATTTGAGCTGTATATACATGCATATATATAAAAGTATTTGTCAACAAAATATATATTAAGAGATACAGAGGCAAGGGGCTCACTTTCATTACAACCGAAATTGAGAAGAGTAACGACCAATAACGAGCAAATTAATATAAATCATTTAAATTATCACGATCTTTATTTATTCATGGCAATATAAAAATATATTGAAACAAAATATATTTTTCTACTCTTTATATTTATACTCTGTATAAATATCTCTTAAAACTTCACTTTCGTATTTATTGAGCTCGTCACAAAAAATTGTCAAAGACAAGTACGACTTTCGAGCAATCAGATTCTCTTTAATCCCCTTTAAATTTCTAATGAGGAACTCCATCACTGTTCCATTTACTCCATCGCTGCCGTGATGGAGTTCCTTATTAGGAATTTAATGATCCCAGCATCGTGTCATCTCTACGTAAGATGCTCCCTCTTGACATTAATTGAAAATATCTAGATTCGTTTACTCTTCCCGAAAACGTGCAAGATCTCTCAGAATAACGAAGTCAACGCAGAGCACAATTAAAGTCAAAATCTCCGAATTGGCGGGTCCTTCCTCGCGACGATCTCGAAGTCTCCCGAGGAATCGGGGAATGCCGTGGGCACGAGGGAAGGAGGATCGAGCGAGGAAGAAGGGTGAGGGAGAGGAAGAGGAGGCAGGAACCGAGAACGACGCCTCGGAGTCTGCGGCCCCCCGAGGATCCAATTATCCGGCGGAATAAAATTGCGCTCGATGGCGAATCGTCCGCTCTCGCACGCGTCGCCTCGCCCGCGAATATTCCGAGCGGGCGAGCACGGGGGAGTAATTTCGCTGTAATGCCGGGTGTCGCGGCGCAGCGGGGCGGGCCACATCGGCGACGTGTGTTGTCGAGTCGGTGGTTTCGCCGTGTTTACCGTGGCGATGCGCCGTGACGGTCGCTTCGCCGGGAAAATTGAGTTACGAGGGGGAATAGGTAGTAGTTCCCGTGCGCGAGACGACAAACACGACGACGCAACGTCCGACACATCGCATCGGGGACAGGGGGATGAGAAACCGAAAAAATGGGGAACGTTGCAGACAGCTTGAACGTTCAGCTGTTGCCTTCTGCTCGACACTTCGATATATCCCATCCAAATCGAGGCATCGACACGTTTCCACGCGCGTGCGCGATCCCTAAATCCGCTTCCAATTGAAAATCTCTAAAGTCTTGCAGTTTATTCTTGCGCCAGCCAGCTAGCCCTTTAAATATATATACGTCCTTTTTTATTTTGATTTAGCATGAAACTTTCTTTTATTATAATTTCAGTATTTTCTTCAGGATTATATTTTAACACAATTAAAAATTTTAATGTTTGTCAGATCGCGCGGATCATCAACACGTTTCGAATTCATGAATCGGATCCTTAAATGCAAAATCTTGCAGTATATTCTTGTGTTAGCTAATTCTTTAGATAGATTTTTTTCTTATTTTAATTTGTTATAAATCCTTCATGTGTATATTTTAAGTACCTTTTTAAATTATTTTAATGTGTTTGATAATTTTAATAGCCAGAGCGAGGCGTCGATACATTTATAATTCTCGAATTTTTAATCCAGTTTATTCTTGTGTTAGCTATTTTTTAAATAGGTTTCTTCTTATTTTTCTCTCAATCTGTTATAATTTTATAACTTAATCTTAGTACCATTTTCAATTACTTTAAGGGAATTCTGAACTGACGAAATTTCCGACATTACAGGGTACAAATTTCTTCAAATTGGTTTTACGGAATTGAAAATCCTTTTACATGTTTAAAATACAAGAATAAATGGTGGTATTTAACTTGATCTTGAAAGAAAAAAAAATAAAAGATTATCGACATATATAATTTTTTAATTTTCTTTCGTTTTTAAACTGAAGTTGACTATCTCATCACTTATTCTTACAAGTATTTTAAACATGTAACAGGATTTTCAATTCTGTAAGGCTACAATTCAGGGTAATTTTGTACCCTGTAATCGATAATTCAGTTTAGGATCCCTTTAATATTTAACAATTTTAAATTTAACAATTTTAATAGCCAGAGCAAGGCTTCGACGCATTTTTATATTATACAATTCTTGAATCCATTTTCAACTGAAAACCTTTAAAGCTTATCTTTGCATATTCTAGTTTCTTCCTCTGTATTTTTATCTACACAATTGGAAAATTTGTATTAAATTTAACATAAAATGAATATGTTAAAAAGCAACATAAATATTATGTAAAAAAATCAATACAAAAAATGTAACACCAACATAATTTGAAAATAAAGTGTGGAAACGTATTTCTTCAATAAAATTAATATTTATAATATGCTATATAATACCTACATTTTATTTGTTTATTTAAAAATTTATATATTGAAATTATATTATTTTTGTTATTTTTATTTATTTAC
Source organism: Solenopsis fugax (assembly GCA_003595255.1). Classification (NCBI taxonomy): domain Eukaryota; kingdom Metazoa; phylum Arthropoda; class Insecta; order Hymenoptera; family Formicidae; genus Solenopsis; species Solenopsis fugax. The sequence goes on from QKQZ01034563.1 coordinate 10,288, forward strand.
TAATAAATTGTGTTATTTTAACATTAGAAATGTCAATTTAATACAAAATATTCAAATAACATAATCATGTTATGTTAAATTAACATTTAGATATATTAAAAGTTCAATACAAAAATTTTAATAAGGATCGATTTTAACACAAAATGTTTTCTACTGTGTAATTTCTAAAAATATACAGACAAAATTCTTATAAGTAGGTTATGTCTATTTAAGATATTAAATTCTTTCAAGAAGATTTTACACTCTTGCTTATATAATGAGAATATGATTGTTGAATACTAATTTGTTTAATACTAATTTTTTTTCTGTATAGGTTTTCGTATTGTAACATATTATTTATCTTTCGTTTTAATTTCACAATTATATATTATTAAAATACATTTTTAACATCCTTTGAAAATATATTTTGCGCATAATTATTCTCGACTTACCGTGACACTCTGTGCTGCGCTATCCTGCCGTGACTGGGCAGTGTCACGTTGCTGTCGCTTTTCGACCAGGTGACGGAGTTCTTGGCGTCGGGCAGGTCGACCTTGCCCAGATAAGCCTCGCAGAAGAGCCTCGCAGTACCACCCAGCGGCACCAACTGCGAGGTCGGTCTATAAGTGGGCAAAGGTTTTCCCGTGTAGACTCCGGATTCCTCATCTGAAATTCAGATTGCGTCTACAGTGAATTTAAATTATAACACTTACGAGCACACGTATGCACACGCAAATCGGCATACATAAATTACGATGTATACATTAACGCGCGCGCGTTAATCCGCGCGTTTGTCCCGCAATTTTAATCTGCCGTCTTATCATCGACCGAGGTTCGGTAGCGCCCGATGATTAACGGCGCTCCTTAACGTGGCGCGGATATAATGAATCGTACGAAAAATGAAAATCGCTTTAATATCGCCCCGCATTACCGCGCGTCCCCCCGCACTCTTGCCATGAATTACGAGTGGCCTGCATTACCATGATATACTCCCCCGCCATTTATTGTGCCACGTTTCATCCCCCCGCGTGTCCATATTTAATGCGAAAACACTTTCCGGCAGTGTCTTCTCATCTCGCTCCTCGAGGAGATCGTAAAAATCATCTATCTGTCATACGAATTTTCGCAGAACCGTTATGAGGAATCTCGACTTGAAAATAATCATTTTAAGAAATAATTCCTTTCATTTATTCCCGCGGAATAAAATTCTCAATCTTCTTCATTTCTGGATGTTTAGTATTAAACGACAATTAATATTGACAAATATAAGTCTAAATTAACTCGTAAGCGGATCTTTCAACTTATACTGAGAGAAAAAATTGTTGTGGTGGCAACTATAAGGGAACAGTTAAGTGAACTATTATAGTTATTGCAACTTAATTAATGGTTAAGAGAACTAATTAAAAAATAGTTGTAATTACTATATTATATAGTATATTACAACTATTTTTTTTAATTTAGTTGCAATACCTATAATATAGTTTATTTAACTATATATTATAATTATATTAACAAAATATTTGTAGGTTGTCCCCTTATAGTTTCCATCACTACACATTTTTTTTTAGTATAGATTAGTCTGAATGAATAGTTACATGCAAAAAAATGACTCACAATCAGTAATGTCAGCTAAATCAGTACAAAATTACCTTTAAAAAAAATTTTTTTTAAATAAAAAAGATGCTAAGTGAATGTGCGCTGAAAACTAGAAAAGTCTTCCTATTCCAATTCAAGTGGTCGATTTAATTTAAAGGAAAAAAATTATAAATAAAAGTGGTAGTATCTTAAATCTTTAAAATAAGACCGAAATGGGTATCTTTAATTTTTTTTTACAAAATTTAAATGCTACTATCTTTGTATTCCCATTGAAAGATCTTCCTATTCCAACCCAAGCAGTAATGCATAAATATGCATATTTGAGCTTCGTTGGATAATTCTTTCTCTGCGTGTATTATTTCTCGTATTTTCTTAAAATTTCTCTTTTCTTTAATACGTCCGTTAAGTAGTAATTAAATATTTCACTTTAAATTCTAAATTAGTACCTGCGAGCTCCCTGAGACGCTTTTGAAAAATATTGCAATTTTTATTACTCCCATCAAAGATTGTGACAGACTCGATTAATTAATTTAATTAGCTCAGTACACCGGGCGACCTTTGAAACACGCTATACGGCGCAGCATCGAAGTGCACAGAAGTATGTAGACATCGGGGGCATCGAATGAAAGAAGCCGGCGGATAGTGGATGGTGGATGGTGGATGGCGGAAGGTCACAGGTCGTTGGGTCGGAACGACGAGAGAGAGGAAATGGAGACAGTGCGTTCGGGATGCCCGGATGGGTAATTCAATCAGCATTGATGCGCGAAAAACGCAAAATTAAACAGCCGTCTATTAATCGAAAATGTGCGCGCACGTGGAAAGGGGACGCCGGGCCGCACTTATTGATTACCGTTGATTAAAATTGATGAATGCGAAGTTGAATAGTCAACACTCGATGCCATTTGAATTATTGCCATTTTGTCGAGCGTTTTGCGTTTATTAACCGTACAATATGATATCATAGAGTGCCCCAAATATAGTGGCATTATATCACGGAATATCGTGAAATTCGCGATGAAATATTACGTAAAATCAATATATAATATATACTCATAAATTCGCGCTTTACGCCACTCAGAGATCTAAACGAGGAGAGTTTGCTCGCGAATCAACTTGGGAAGTGTTTCCTTTTTTAATTATGCTTACCTATTTGCGAGATAAATGAGTCGCCGAGCTGCAGCGAAGTCTTAATTTCAAGAACATTATCCTTCTCGAGTATACTCATAATAATAATGTATAAAGATACATTTACTCCCCAATTTCTTGAAGCTTCACGATGTTTTTCAATTCCAACGCCGTCAATTATATAAAACAACGGAACCTTGCAAAGTGTCAAATTTAATGTTTAATAAAATGTATATGTTTTTAACTTTAAAAGACGAAAGCAGAAAAGATCTGTGTTCGCACTGTCCCGATTACCATTCTCATCGCATCTCCAATTATATGATCATAAAATGCCTACACTGACATTACGTTTTATCAAATTCGACCTTCTCGAAAGGGCAGTGAAGAATCAATTATGAACAGAATCTTGACATATGTGTTTTATATTGCGGACAATTTTTGTATTGCGACTGAAGAAAATTTTATAAAGTCGAAATGTTTCGCTTTTAATAAAATACATAAATTATTATTTTTAAAAACTTTTTGCTCGTTTATTTCGACGTAATATAAATCATATTAATCGTCTTTTAAAATACGAACTAGATACTTTTTATGTTATATAATGTATATATATATATATATATACACATTCAATTAGTAATATATATAATCAAATTAATTTTACATATAATTAATTTAATATTTATTAATTTAATATTATATATATATACTGGAATAGTTTTTGAGCTATAACAAAAAAAGCTCTGAAAACTACTTTACTTCTAAGGGGTAAACCCATCCTCTTAAAATCGTTTATTGATCACAACTGTTATTTTCTAAATTTAACTCTGTTACATAACCTACATAACAGAGATAAATTTAGAAAATAACAGTTGCGATCAATAAACGATTTTAAGAGGGTGAGACCATCTCTTACAAGTAAAACAGTTTTCAGCTTTTTTCATTATATCTCAAAAACTATTTAAAATATTAAAAAATGTTTTATAAAAAACAAAAAAGTTTTATAATAATAAAATTACCTCTATTTATATATAAAAATATTTTCAACAATTTAAAAAATATATATTTTTTAAATTAGTTTTTTTAAATATAGTTTATGTGAATAGAGATAATTTTATTATAAAATTATAAATTTGACATTTTACGAGGTTATTAAAATCAGTACAGTTTTAGAATTATTTTCTAAATATGCGATAGATATACTAATTCTAATTCTTATCAATCAAAAAGCGCCAATCGCACAAGGCTCTATTCTCTCCGTGATCAAGACATAACAAATTAAAATCGTGACATTTAAAAGTCTTTTACTGATTCACTTAACTTTCAATTTGATCTCGGCGCTCCATTCCTCGCGCCTCTCGTTATTTGAGAATCCTGGACACGAACGGGTGCACGAAGAAGTTTCGACCTCGTTTCGAAAAAGCGCGGCGCATCCGAACTATCCGGCCGCGCCGTTAGTATGCGTCTCCACGCGCCTCGCCGCATCCGGCGGCATGCGGCATCCGGCCGGCCGGATATTCAGGTACAAACAAACTGCTAACTAACCCCCCGGACTGTCGGAATTATGATACATAGGCCGCGCGTCCATTGCCCGCCGCCCCGTTGCTTTAAACGCAAACGCCCGCCAGCGACACGGGTCAGGTTAGGATTACCATTGATTTAGAGTTAGGTTAACATGGCGATCCCGGTATCAAGTCGTTTCTTCCAATTCGGAAACATCCGCACTATAGAATGATTTAAGAACGTTTCTTCTAGTAATCAGATTAAAATTAAAAAATAGATACGATCCAGCAAACGAATATAATTTTTATGTAACATAAATGTAAAATTATTATATTTATGTAACAGTTATATCTGTTTGCTGGGAATAATCTTGATTTCAATTTTAGATATATAAATGTTGAAAAATTGTAAATAAGTTTTATTAAAAATACTCTCTATAATTGTTATGTAACATAAATGTAAAATCATTATATTTACTACATGTTATATAGCAGTTATATCTGTGTTTGTTGGGAATAATCTTGATTTCAATTTTAGACATAAAAATATTGAAAAATTGTAAACAAGTTACTTAAAAGTTTTGCTAAAAAAATTCTCTCTATCCTTCTCTCTTTCCTTCTGGTCTTATGAAAGTTTATATATAAAATAGAATGCAGATAACTTGTGGGAGAAGCTTCATGGTTGCGTCGCCCAACTTAACCTAAGCGTGAGCGCAAAATGAACGAGTTAACGTTTTCCTCAAAGAGTGGAAGACAAGTTCCATTAGTCGGGAAGTAAAGGGTGCTTGAATATGCTCGCCTAGGTTCGCAATTAATATTGTATAATCGAATGACGACGGGGACTTGAGCGCCGCTAAATTCGGCGAGTTGCCATGAGCGCCTTCAAAGCGGTCGCTATTTTCTAAAGCCGATCCTCGCGGCGAGGCTGCTGTAACGATTTAATTACACCCCGCAGTAGGATAGGGTAATTTCGTGAGAGGATAGGTTAGTTAGATTCGCTCAGTTAGGTGCGCCAAATGAAGGTGGAGGTCACGGCGGGGGACACGACGACGGTATATATTCGCGACGGCGATTTCCAAGATGGCGGCGACTCGCTGGCTCGTCATGGCGACCGAGCAAGACTATTAATCTCGTAAAGCTCTTGCAGCTTTACGTCCGCGTCGATATTTATCGGAAACCGGCCAATTTGTGCTCGCCTAACGGTTTCCTCGTCGTTCGCGTAAGCCTCTACGGCTCCATTAGGTCATCCAGATAAAATATTGACGAAACCTAACCTAACTCGAGTGATACACGACATCTTAGAAACACGATAAATTACCGATCATTAAACGCCGCGACTGTTAATCATGAAGTTAGTCATAACGGTAAACTTGAGGCAAATTGGCTTAACGATATATAAAGATTCTAAATGCTTCTCTTTGAATGAATCTTAAAGATTTTGATTGAATTTTAAAGACAATCGATTTGTATTGTCGTCAAAGTACATATATACATACTTACATATATATTTTTTTTTATTAAGCACCTGTTAAAACAATAATTCAAGCATGTGACCGCATTCCTCGTAAATCCATCAAAGCTCTGCTGTTAACGAAAATTTGATCGAATTGGTGGAGCGATAATAAGCCACATGAAACTTTAATAAAATCTATTGCAGAAGTTGTTACGTATATCGAGGGAATAATCGCAGGATTTCAGATGAATAAAATATGTAAGGCCCCTTTAATACTCGACAGCTAACTGAAATATTATTGAACGAAGACGTTAAGGTAACATCGCCGAAATACCATTGCTCACGGATAAAAGTAGACGATTTGATCGATAGAACTGTATTTAGGACCGTAAATAGAAATCATATTACGTCCATAGAAAATTACTTATCTAAATTTATTTTATAATACGTCAAGTTTATATCAAATGTTTATGTATCTCACGTTATATAGTCAAAATATCAGGTTTAAAAGAATCTTTAAAATTCTAGAAACTTGATATATTATAAAATAAATTTAGTTAAGCAACTTTATTTCATGTTAAATATAATTTGAATTTATTAGCATGAATATCTTGCTTGGCTCATAGCTCCTTAATTATACTTCTTGAATTTAAAATTCTCTGAGACTCTTTTTGACATTTGCATGTTATAAAATAAATTTTCTGAAAATTTGAAATCTAATTTTTTCTCCATAGTATTTTAATTCGTAACATTTTGTAATTAGTAAGTATATAGTAAACAAGTATTTTCTCATTTATTGTCTAAAATATAATTACGTATACTATTTTTCTTTCTCCGAGTCTTCGGAACTTTCCTTCGTACGCGTGATCGCGTTTTGAGTTATGAGGTTTCCACCGTCTCCCCAGATGCTATATCTGCTGCTGCTACGTGAACGCGTCTTAAACGTGAACGAACCCGGCGGACCAGAGCGAGAGTGCACGAGCGCGAAATTAACGCAAGGCGAATCGCGTTCTGCACGGAGAAACGACGTAACGATCCACGTAACTGCAGACCGATAATCGAATGCAGACGGCTTGATTAAATCACTCTCTCTGCGTCCCTACGCCGCCACGCGGAGCGAACCCACCCCATCGCTCGCCTCCTTGCACCTTCCACCTATTAGCTATTTCAGCCTCTCTGTTTCTTCTCCGCGTTTACGTAACGTACATTAGATATCCGTGTTTGTACGTAGCGTGCGTCTCGTACAAGCAGATTGTACCCTTTCATCTTCGAATATCGGGCGAAATGATACACGAAGCGAGATTATCGAAAATTGAGGATCGGAGAAAATTAATAATGCGATGATAAAAAAAAAGTGGAAGATAATTCAGCGACCGTAATGCGGTTTTTTCTCTTGGCAGCGCGGAATAAAATGCTGGGACGAATAAAACCGGACCGCGAATATGAAATTATTTAAAAAAAAAAAAAAAAAAANAAAAAAAAAAAAAAATCATTTCAGTTGAACTCGAAATGCGACGAGAGAGTCCTGGAAAACTGGGTTCCGCCGCCGTTCAGCGAACGATAAATTACATCTAGAGTTAGCTATCACGTTATTATGGCAAATTACTTCCAATATTTGTTCCTAAAGTTAATATATAAAATTTTGAGAAATTTAGAAAAAATCTCCAGAAACTTATTAGAGTTAGCGAGAACTGACTTGAAAAGAACACGGAAAGAACCGTTTTGCTGCAGTGTAGAGAAAAATCACCAATACCGACGTTAGTCTGCTAAAGACACGCCCCTAATTTCTCGAAAATTAAATATTATATACACTTTATTAATACTGATAAAAACATGATGCTTAGATAATTAAAGAAGTAATTTATATAAGGCTTAATTCGATATCAAATTCTATATATAATCAGCTAAATATGTATTCTTCAAAAGCAAGAAATAAATAAAATAAAATTTACACGACTTTTTTTGCAAATTGCATAATTTAAACAATAATGAGTATTATGTTTTATTTACATTTTTTTAATTTTTTTCGTAATGCGATTTAAAATCGAGATGCAGCGTAAACTAGCACACCTTTCCGTGAGAATAGGCAATCCTTAACTACAATGTTGACAGATGTTTCATGATTTTTTCATATTTTTTTTAATACCTTAAGATAGAAAAAATAATGTCGAATGCGACAGATCCACTAAAGTGCCAAAAAAAAACGTATAAAGTGAAAGGGTTCAATTCTAGCCTTTTTAATTTTATAAACTTTGTTGTTTAATACATAAAAATATATTTTATTTAGTTTTTCAATTTATTTTATTTTAGTTGATTCCTACCCTACGGGGTCGTGTCTGAATTTTGCTATCACAGCTTACTGTGCCAATTTTGGAGAGAGAGCCTACAATCAGAGAGTCGACAATTTGTCACGTGATCCGAATCGCGCATTGATTGGCTGGGGGCGCGATAGAGGTCTATCGGTTAGAGTGACAATGATAAAAGGTTAGAGTGACAATGAGGGCAATATTAGGTTAATGGATGGTGTGCTGTCATTGTAAGTCTAATCTTTCTTCAGGGCCACGGACTTCCCCCATGCGTCCCCAACCAATCAGTACGCAATTCGATCACGTGACGAGCTGTCGATTCTCTGATTATAAGCTGTCTAGTTTTAAGGTTAATTTCTCAGTTGCTCTTTGGATTATGGATTTATGTTGCGAAATCATTAATTACTACAAAATACGAAATAGTATTATAAAAAACTGCTACACCGTCTGATAGAAAACACTTTTTAATTTGCTTTCATGATTTTTAAAGTTTTACTTTTAACTTTTGTTTAAGAAACATATTACCCGAAAACAAAGTGGTGTGCTAGCAATGATGACTCCTCTATCTATCTGAATTTTTAGATACTTCAGATACGAAGCTGTTCTTTCCTATATAACCATGTAATGTAACCTATAGAAGTAATCCATATCAAAATAATTCACAACATTCTGCATGACAAAGGATGGATAATCCTCAATTTATTTCGTTTTGGGGTAACATAATTATAAATATATGAAGCGGCGCAAATATTTTATCGGCCACAAAGGATGCCGGAGCGCGTGCGGTTACCTAACTTTATATCTCCCGCAATTTTGTATATGTACGTGTAATTTTAAACAGACACAGCGCCGAATGCCATTTGAAGTGGCGCTTATGGCGCAGGAGTCACGTTACAGTTCTGGCCCAGTTTCGCGGTCTGGTTACAGCTCCGGGGATTGCGCCGAAAGCGCGTCACCGCGGAAAGTGGCGAGTCAAAAAGCGCTCGGACGTTCTATCTATCCACCGGATGTGTCTATTGCATACAATGTCCGGCTGGAATCTCGCGGTTGTGGCCGGGACAGGCTCGTAATTTAGCGTGAAATACGTTTTCCAGCTGCCCGCTGCACCCTGTGATGCGCTGCGCTGCGCTAACGTCGTATGCACCGACCGTATGCAGTGCTCCGCAACGCGCCCGACTGACGACCGAATGAACGAACGAACGACCTGACCGAAGCGTTCTTGGACGCTCGGCAATATGCGTAGCACGTACCATAATCTGCGACGAGATAATACGGAAAGCACCACCGCCATCAAAGACGGACGACGACGCTCCGCTCTCCCTCTCTCTCTCTCTCTCTCTCTCGCTTGATGTTGCCAAGGATTACGCGGCATCCAGGGAGCCAGGCAGAAAATTCAGACTGCGACCGTGGTATACTGAAGTAACCCACTTTCGCTTTGATAAAGATTGAACTTCTTTTAATTTAAATTTATGATATCAAAAGCGTGGCACGTATACACGGATGTACACAGAGGCGTGCGAGAGATTGGCAGCAAGAGATTTCAGAACAGGGCGCGGGATCGAATATATTCGAACAATTAGATTAAATCTTTCGACGAGAGTGCTCTTTAAATCGGATTTAGTGCAATCTTATTGATTCCAGTGCTATACTTAGAATCATATCAGTCAGTGATATATGCACTGTCTTTTGAAGATAATACACGGATTCCAATTGATGAGAGAAGAGGAAGGAAGGGGGTGGTGGAATACCATTTTATTTTTTTAAATAACTCGGTAAATGTTAACGCGACACAATTCTCATCAACATCATTTCTTAGCCATAAGTTTTATCAATCACCTTATAGGTAGAAGTTTATTGGATATATAGAACGAACGTAATTTATAATTTATTAAAGCGAGAAAAAAGGATGCAGGATTGTAAGATAGGGGGGGTCGTAGAATACTAATAATTATTATCATAAAAGGCACTTTTAATTTTATTCAAAAAATCCCAAATCAAAAATTTTTTGTCAATTTTATACAGTATTAAGTGCCACAAAACCAAGTTTTATGAATATTTTGTAAAATATATTTCATTTGAGAAAAAATAATTTTTTAAAATAATTTCTTTGCTGCTAGTAAGCATTATCCAAGCAACGTCCACTATGAGGTTATAAAAAGGTCACAAGAGCGGTCTTACGCTCGTAATGCAAATGGCTCACAATCATCTCGCGACCTCTCTCAATTTACGATATAACTTTATATACCGGATTCATACACACATTACGGCACACATAAAATTCTATTATATTATTTGAAAGCCACATCCAAGACATTCAAGCTAGTTTAAAGCTAAAAAAAAAAGCTAACATACTTTTCAAAATTAAGTAGGTAGGATACACCTGTAAAAATCATTGCTACCTGCAAAAATTGCAATTCAGCTTTTATAAAAACGCAGTGAATACTAATGAGTAGTAATCATTCTATAATGTCTAAATAGACTGTAACGAAGTAATTTTCACGGTTGCTCTTAGAATTCAACGCGAATTATACGAGGTATCATGATATCTCACTTCTGTCTTTTCTTTCCTCCTTTTTTAATCGCAATCATTAAAAAAACAATAATCATTGATGATCGCTGTGATAAGTATTGCCAATCACTGCAAATTATTGAATAATACATTGAATATTCAATTAACGCAGAAAGAAACGCTTTTGCTGAAACATGTAAAAATTTTGTCCGACGCAGATTTGAAAATAATTATGTAGGGCACTCAAGCGTAATAATGTGCTGCAAAAAGTTTTGATCTAGTAATTAGCTTTAGCGTCCAACGTAATTATTTTCAGATCTGTATTTGATCAATTTTTTATGTATTTCAGCAAAGAACTGTTCTTTCCGTATACCGTGTTGCATTTATTCAAGTTTTTATCCAAAATAGACGTAACTCAATTAATTTAATACATTATCGTAATTTAATATATTTTAAAACTTTATTAAGAAGAGGGATCCAGGTAAGTATTTCGCGGATTTTGGAAAGTTCGATATATTAAAATATAGAATTTGATGTCGTAAAAAAGTAATATATAATATTCTCAAGTGCCAATGAATCAAAGGATTGGAGTTACAAAAAGTTACAAGGTTTATTTCCTCTTCTTTACTATCCGAGATCAACTGATCTTTTTTTTTTTTCAATATATTTATTTTTTCTCGTGTTCTTAACTTGTCTCACGATTTTACACAGTCGGAAAATTTAAGATGAAATGTAAATGTTATGTAAAAATTTAAGATGAAAAATATAACACTTCAACACAATTTTAGAAACAGAATGTGAAAACATATTTCTTCCATAAAATTAACATTTATAATATGTTGATACGTACATTTTCATTTAGCTTAGAATTTGTTCTCAAATTACATTATTTTTATATTATTTATTTATTTACCCATAAATTATATTATTTTAATACCCAGAAGTGATAAGTATCAATTTAAGACAAATTATTCGAATAACATAATTACATTATGTTAAATACTTGGATATGTTAAAAATTCAACACAAAAATTTTAACAAGGACCAGTTTTAACATATCGTAAGTACAAAATGTTTCTTACAGTGTACAAAACTTTTTTTTTAATTTGTTAACTTAATTAAAAAATAAAATAAGTTATTTGAAAAGATCAAAACATATTAAATTATTTCTTAAATATGTATTGTTTAATAAAAATTGCGAGTTAGAAAAAGTTAGTACAGGCACTACGGCTAGATTCTGTGACGGCTTCACATTTGCTGTGATATCACGCGTGCGCTTTCGAAACTTTAAATATTAAATTTTATATAACTTCAACCCTTTGATCCATCGGTATCTGGATGTTACATATTACTTTTACGACAGCAAACTCTATATCTTAACATCGAACTCTCCAAAATCCGCGACATACTTACCTGGATTTGCTCTAGTAAGACAGAAAGCATAACGATGGTCGCATCACGACACTAAACGTCTTTAAAAAGATGCTCGTAGAATTGTTCAGGAACAGGATTCAAGAGTTAAATTAAATCCACGGAGAAACTCTTACCAAGTTTCCGTTGGAAAGAGAGTAAGAAGTTGAGATAAGTAAAAAAAAAAAAGAGAAAAGATTATTTAGATACTCTCTGTGAGAGTAAGTTCCCGTCGAGCAGCCGCACGCTGATTCATTTGCCAGCTCGTTAAAAATTCGTAGGATGTAGAACCGCGATGTGCCATCGCAAGTGCCTCCCATCAGCTGACCGTGCGCACCAATCAATCGCGAAAGTCCTGCCGCGAAGGCCCTTGCCCGTGTGCGCCGATCTATCGATCGCGACCGCGCCGCGATTTATTTTCGGCGCTTAATATCGCGGAGCGATGCGAATCGATGCGGATAGCTCCGCGTCCGTACGGCCGGCGCAATTTATTGATCAGAGCAACATTGCGCCCGCCTGGCAACGTAAACGGGCAGGAGCCCTTTTACGGTCATGATGCATGTGGGAGAGTGTCACGTGCCGGCGAATTCGCCGATACTTTGTTGCCAGAGAGAGTGCGCGCGGGGCCTTCCTTTCGAGCCGCGGGCGAGTGTAGGGTGCAACCGCGAAAAAAAAAGAGAGCGAAGGGAGGGAAAAAAAAAAAAGAAGAAATNCACGAAACGTCAGCCGTCATTGCTATATACCTTCGCGCAACCGTGCAATTTCTACGTTAAAATGCTGGAAAATACGATACGTATTTTCCTCGATGAACGTCGACTCGACTTTTCCTCAGCGGGAATTTAACAGGTGCCTCAGTTGCTTTACTCCGAGAAGATGTAATTTTATTTTCCTAGACTCTCCCCTGGATTTTTATTTTCTTCGGGGGCCACAGATAAAGACATTAAATCAGTTTATTAGAGTAAGGAAAACTAGAAAAATTAAATGCTTTTTTTTATTATAATCATTAATCGATTAGACGTCGTTAAAATATAATTGTTTTTCACTTTCATTAAAATACAATTATAGATTTTTCTCTGTCGAAAATATCTTGATAATAATTGATATCGTGATTGAATATCGTGATAATAATTAATCTTTAAGTAGGCACGTGACCAAAAGTTACGTAAGTAGATAGGTGGGGTGCTGACAACCCAAAGAAATGTTATTATTATTGTCATATTTTTCATTAGTATATTATACTATATGTAAATTTACATCACCTAAACCCTTAGAAGATAAAGGAATTTTTAAAAGAGAACTTTAAGACTTGTGGACAATACTTTCTATTTTTCTTTTCAGAACAAGGTTTCTAATGCTGCATTTCTTCGTTGCCTGGGATGCTGTGGCCACCCCATCTACCTACTTAAAGGTAAATAATTTTCTAATAATAAATTAATGATTAATAGTTAATAATTTTTAAAAATGTATGTACATACACGGTAGAAAACATTTTATAGTTCTGTAAAGACCAATCCTTGTTAAAATTTTTGTGTTAAATTTTCAACATATCCAAGTGTTAATTTAACATAATGTAATTATGTTATTTGAACATTTTGTGTTAAATTGATATTTAAGATTTCTTAGTATTAAAATAACACAATTTATGAGAGAATAAGCAAATAACATAAAAATGAGTTTTAAAACATAAAGGCTAAGATAAATGAATGAAGTGTGCATGTTAACAAATTATAAATGTTAATTTTACTGAAAAAATATGTTTCCATACTGTGTTTTCAAACTGTGTCCAAGTGTTACATTTTTTGTGTTAACTTTTTACATAATATTTATTTTACTTTTTAACATATTCACCTATTGTTAAATTAACACAAAAATTTGAGTGTCCCTGTTTGGGACATGCGATATATTGTTAAATTTAATTTTATTGTCAAATTTCTCAACTGTGTAAAAATTCATATTCTACCACTGTGGTCCATATAAAATAAAGATTTTATACAATTTCAATTCGTCGAAGAGCTGAAGGAATAAGAAATATCTGTTCAGTATACAATTTGTCCGAATTCGCGAAAGATTATGCTAACTTCGATTATGCCTAATTCCCACGTGAATGGCGCGTCTTGAGCAACACCGATAGAGTCTTAATGCCATTCGAGAAGTTGTTAACCCACTCGAGTCGCTGGCGATGGCAGACACGGAATTTCGATCGCGCCCTTTCCAACCCCTCGCGCACCATCCCTCCGGCGGAAGTGCCGACCGGCACCGGGCAGACAATGCAAACCGAAGTGACTCTAAAGCCGTCGGGCCAGGAAAGTCTCTTCGCGCAGTTGATCCGAAAGTTTCCTCCCCCAGGCCGCCCGCCGCCGCGCCGCAAACTATCGACGGGGAAAAACAGACGGTCGAACAAGCGAAGTTTCCGCCAATAAAACTGTCGGCGCTCGGGAAATCCGGGCGAGCTTCCGTCGTATCGGTTGTGTTTCTCACGGCGCGAGCAGTAGGGCAGGGTGGGTGGTTTAGGGTGGGTGGACAGCGGTGCTTTGTAGGAAGGTGGATCTGAACAATGGGTTTAACCCATGTGTAAGTTACTGAAAAGTAAGTATTCCCATCTTTCCGTCGTTACGCGCGCCTTCATATCGCGTATACACACACAACAAATTGCTTCCTCATTAATCTTACACCGCATTTGATCCGCTCTATTTTTGCTTCCTCAAAAATTGATGATACAGAACGGTTTTGCTAAAGTACCTAGAAATTCAGCTACACAGATCTGAAAATACTTTTGTTAGACTGAAATAATAATAGAACGCTGGTTGCGAATATCAAAACTTTTTTGCGGTTCTGCTTATGTTCGAGCGTCCTATATAATTATTTTGATAGTTGCGAGACACAGTCTGTAACTGAAGCGGAACCGCCATGGTTCGCTAAGCTATCTCTGTATGGCAATAAGAATAAACTGCCATTTTTACCACTAAACTGTGACATCTCTGCCTACTCTCCTATCCTGACAGTCCCTTACAGTCCAACAAAATTATTTTCAGATCCGTATTTAGCGAAACTTTTAGATGCTGAAAGTCGTCAATACTGACATAGATCTCCTAAAGTGATACGCTCTTATTTCACGGAAATTAAACATTGCAAACTTTATTAATACTGATAAAAAGACACATGTGTATGCTTAGATAATTAAAGAAGTAAAAACTTATAATTCATACACGGAAATAATAGTTTTGCTAAAGTGTCTAAAACTTTAGCTGAAAATAGCTAGATACAGATCTGAAAATAATTTTGTTGAACCATCAAAATAATTATATAGGGTACTCAAGCCAGTTGCTAAAATAATCAAAATTTTTTGCAGCCTTACTCATCATGCTTAAACGTCCATTATAATTATTTTAATTATCCAACAAAATTATTTTCAGATCTGCATCTAGCTATTTTTAAATACTTTAGCAAAATCGTTCTGTCAGTGTATATTCGTGGCTTGTTTATATATCTTGTAAAATCAGCTAAAAATAAATTCCTTGAATAAGAAAATAATATTCTTGCAATTTTCTTTTAAATTACATAGTTTAAACAAGAGTGAGTCCGTTATTGATTATTTTGCATGTTTGTAGCATCTTAAAACTTTTATTTGTATTTTTCTCTTTCTTTCTTTCTTCATAATGCAGTTTTAAACATAAAATCAATATTCCCAGACAACAAAGTTCAAAATTAGGTTATAAGACATCTTAAAATCTTAAAGATGTTTTATGACCTAATTTTAAACTTTGTGTTGCTTGGGTTACGGATGTAAATTCAAAAGTGGACGTAACATTGACATGATGTTTTAACCTTCCCGCTATCAATCTGTAATCACTTGATTAAGTATCTCTACCTCCTTGTTACATCTTCCATAAGAGTGACACCTATTAACGTAAAGAGATAACGTAAAGATAATCTATAAATACTTAGGTGTTAAAAAATAAAATTAATTCAATAAAATAATTAACAAGGACTCGATTGAGATTAAATTACAAATAAATAAACAAAATCTATTGTATTTGATATAATTATATTGAAGAAGAAAATAAATAAAATTTTCTGACATTCTTTCTGTAAATTTGTATGATTAGTCGATTTTTTAAAAGGTTATACACAGCTTACAAAGAATATCAGAAAATTTTATTTATTTCCTTCTTAAATATAATTAGATCAAATAGAAGAGCTCGTTCATTTATTTCTAATTTTACTTTAATCTCAATCGAGTCCTTGTTAATTATTTTATTAGATTAATTTTATTTAGATTAATATCGGATAAAAGCTATCAATGATACAACTATTTGATTGCCAGAAATATGGACAAAGGAATGTTAAAATTGCCAGTATTAGGATTTTGGCAACTATTTTACTTAATAAAACATAAATTAATATATTGATTGAAATAATTAATTTTTTTTGTTAAATTGACATTATAAAAGAAAATAAAAAAAAACAATCTTTAATAATTAAAATGTTATCAGCCAAATATGTAGGGAGACTGGTGTTAAAAGTAACACTGATAAGTTGTAACATCCATGTAAAAAAAATGTTATAAACAAGATATAAAAGCGTAAAAAAAGTAGAAGTTTGTTATGACGGACATTACGAATTTCTATCTATTTCTTTTTTTTATCTTGTTATAACATTTTTTTTATATAAATGTTACAACTTTCCTGTTATTTTTAACTCCAATCCTCTACTCAATTAAAGTTACAAAACTTCTTTGTGTCAGAAATTGGACCGTTTATTCTACGTCGTTGTAGCAAATGAGTGCGCGAGCGATATTTAAAAGTTATACGAATATTATTTTAGTTCCGAAAAAAATTGTTAACTTGACTAAACTGATTGTTGACTTGATTAAATTTTTCAACTTGATTAAATTTCTTCATGTATTTATATATTTAAGATAAATTAAATTTCTTCATTTCAAGCATTTATATATTTAACTTAATTGCTTGTAGAAATTTAATCAAGTTGAAAATTTAGTCAAATTAACCTTTTTTTCAGTGTGCAAATTTTCGCAATCTACACAGAGAGAACGATTTCTTTAGACTTAATAAATTATATTGTATCCCAATAAATTATTTATTTGGAATGGTCCAGACAAATCAATGTTTGAAACAGTAAGAAATTAATATTATAGTGTTATTTTCATTAAATAATAGATGTTGTAATGAAGCAACAACTTTTTTATTTAAACAAATAATGTTTTGTATAAGCATATGTTGATTCAAAGCAACAATTTTCAGTCAAATAAATAGGTATACTAATTCCAATGAAATTTTTGTTCTCTGTGTATCAGTTCAAGTCATTCTTCAGGGCAAGAAGGGAATTCTTTCGAATTATATATTTCATTATATAAAAATAATGTGATTAAATTCTTGGAAGAAGCCCTTCGAATAAAATGTAAAATTTTCTCCCTCATCGATCTTTGCACTTTTAAGTGTTGTATAATGCGCTAGAAGGAAAAATAGGAAACCACAGTTAGTACTGTTTCGTGTGTGTGAGAAAGAAACAGCAGAGAAGCTATTTACATAAAGGAGCTGTAAGGGGGAAATTTCAACTACGGCGTCTGTACGGTTGCAAGGATGTGGAGAAGCACTGCGCAGGATACGCCGGGAACCGATTCCCCGAGGAGCTTACGGCTTGTGGACACAAGATACCGCGAGTCGTGCATGTTATTCATAAGTTTCTACAGGCTATCCCAGAAATTGCACGACCTTAGAGCCCCTCCTGAGTACGGGATTCTACGGCGTACCGAAGCTAATCTTTTTCAGCAACAATCGCACAATGCACCCCGTCGTTTGACGCGGTTATACGAATACTTGGCGTGACAATGTTGCCGCGAATTACGGTTTTGCATCAAACTGGCAGCGATATCGCCTACACCTAGAGGAAACTGGAGACTGATTTTGCGTACTTCCGCGCATTCCGGGCCCCGGCACGCGAAAGCAAAGATTAATATCTTCAGGTAAATGAGTTTCGACGAGGATATAAATGGACAAATAAATTTCAGCTGTCTAACCCTTTTTGCGTTAGAATTCCCCTCATAAAGATTCCCCGCCATGAAATTCTTAGCGATGCATAGCGATCCCGTGAAATTTTAACGCGACAATCGCGAGACTAATACGCAGTGTCAAACTTTACACCTGCATTTGCATGCAATCAGGTAGAATATCTTTGTTTAGGCAAATTCGGCTCTCTTGCGAAATTGCCGCAATGAGATTCGTCCCCGAAAGGACGATCGGGAAAGCCGAGTCGAGTTTCAGTCTGATCACGTCCTCGTGTACCGGGATCAAGGGGGAGCAGCGGGGAAGCTGCGCGCGCGGTTTCTCGTGGATTACAGCTCGACCTGGACACACGACACCTGAGCACGCGGGCCCGAGGCAGACAGGTGCATTGTGCAAGGTGCGCAGCAGGGTGACAGCCAATATAACGCGAGAACGTGTTCCTTGAAAATTCGCGCGTCTGACTTTAGCAGGATTTTCCCTCGTCGAAATCCATTTCGGCATGCCATTTATAATTCGACACATTCTCGATTTACGGCCGGGTGTCGGGAAGAGGAATGGAAAAGGCGAATTAAGGATGTATAGCACATTTCTCAAAGCAGTAAGAAAATTATGAAAAAATGAAAGATTGTTTTATATTGCACTCGAAAGTAGTAGAAAAAAATTTTCTATCTGGATACAAATTATTTCAATAAGTAGTAGACATGTGTTCTAATGAAGGTATAATTAATAATGAAATAAGAAACAATGGAAAAAATCTGATTTCTTTTTATTTAAGTACTTTAAATATTCTAAATGATTTATGTAAAGTTTCATTGCGATGCAGAGATCATTTCTGTAAAATAAACAACATTTATGTATTTATTTACAAAATAACAAATAATCATAATAAAACTTTATATAAATCATCTTGAACATTTACAGTACTTACACAACAAAATTAATTTTTCTTAATGTTGTAAAAAATAATTTAACTTTTAATAACAAATAGAGTAAATAAACTATAAAAATATGTTATTAAATAAAAATATAATCTTATTCGCACAACTTTCATATGTACATAATTTTTTTGAAGTATTGGTATTAACACATTTCCAAATTTTATTTACTTTGCAAGGACCGTATGCCAGATACATTCTTAAACGCACGCTACTAATACTTATATCCTTTTATTTTGTCATTTCATTATTATTCAATTATTTTATCTCGCTCGAAGATTGTTTCGAGCGGAACCATTGAATCATTTCAGGCAATCCGTGAAATTTTAAGGCTGATCCAACGGATCGAGAGATGTTAATTAAGACATTTTCAAATTTTATTTACTTCTTAAGAACCGTATGACCGATACATCTTTAAGCGCACGCTACTGCTTATATCTCATTATTTTGTCATTTCATTATTATTCAGTCACTCCATTTTTTCATTTTATCTCGCTCGAAGATCGTTTCGAGCTGAACCGTTGAATCATTTCAGGCAATCCGTGAAATTTTAAGGCTGATCCAACGGATCGAGAGCTGGACTATTGACTCGAAATATTTTTACAAGTCCCAGTTTTGTTTCTTTCGGGACGCGAGAGAGAGAGAGAGAGAGAGAGAGAGAGAGAGATATTACGTCACTTAGCCGCCAGAGTTCGTTGACCGCCGTGTCAATTTGTCACATTAGGTTTTCAGACGAGAGCTGAGGGAAGGGGGAGATCAGTACTAGCTCCCGCGGAGAGTTCATAATTCGCCGAGTCGAGTGTGGAGCCGTGTCCGAAGTCCGAAGACCCTCGCGAATTATGAAGTTCACTTATAGCGACTCGAAGTCGCACTATCGCGGCCATCTCGCGGCGAGCGAGGGGGCGAAGAGGTTTTATTAGATGTATCGAGGCGCCACGAGGGTCCTCGACGGAGCCGAGGTTAACGGCCAATGACCTCACGGGGACGTTAATCAATTAACCGCAGCGGCGCGATGTAACAAGGAAAGACGGGCATACCCCTCTGCTCCCCTCCTCGTCCCTCCCGCGACCGGTATCCCGTCCGGTATCTCGGCGTTAGAGTATCCTTTGGTAACCCCGGTAACCCAATGCATCCCTCGGCCGGAACCTCGGTCGGAATTTCCAGCGCGTTTTCGCGACGATGCAAAATGCATCGTGAACCCGACCGACCGTCACTCGTGCCGTATTGTTGCCCGGGATTAAATGGGATTTCGCGATAGCGTAATGACATTACGATCGTAATTACGCAATGACAGTTGTAATAACAACTGGAGAGAGAAAGAGAGAGAAGGGGAGAGAGGAGGCCCGGGCAAAGGGCAAGGGGGGGGAGGCATGTAATGATGCCGAAACGACAATCGTAATCAATTCCAACGCAACGTTGTAATATTTAATTAAATAAATGACGCTTTTCATATTCAATTAAACGTCGGGGATCTGACGGAGCGCGAAGTCCGCTCGTGAAATACGATCGAGGCTCACAAAATTTCACCGCTCGTTTACTCCAGGCTCGTCCTGGGCCCCCGTGGATTTGCGCGAAATATTTTTGCGCACGATGTATTTCCACGCGCTACACTCGCTTCGCGTCCGCGCCGTTTAATTCTGAGTGCAATTTGAATGGAATTTTCCATCCGCGCGATCTTTCAGAGAAGCTCTTTTTGCAAGTATTTTCGCAATCCTCGTCCGGTCTATTTTTTCCCCCGCACGCACAGTCTGTTTTTCCAATAACATTACCGCTTCAATTTTTAATTGTTTTTTTTTTATTTTCCATGCGCTTGGCGCTTATCGAAAAAGAGACCTTTTCGTTTGCGTTTACTGTGCACTTAAAGATGTATCAGACATACGATTAAGGGGGGAGATACATTTAGAACCTTCAAAAAATGTGAAATTTTTTTATTTCATAAAAT